>CAJNDV010033331.1:52916-99654 GCA_905221635.1 Symbiodinium sp. CCMP2456
GAGGCACTTCAGAGCGACCTCGTGCAAAAAAAGGGATTTTGACTAGGACTGGATGCAAGAGCTGCACTTGGCACACCACTCCGAAGCCTTGCTGGAGTGGTCTGAAGAGAGCCTGGGTTACCCCAGTACCCTTTTGCCCTTTTTTGTTCTGCGCTCCCTTATTAAAGCCAAACGGTAGGGCCGGTAGGGAAAAGGGTGCCCTTATTTCAAAGGGGCTATATATTGGGGAACCAGGAACGGAGCATCATCCATGGACGAAATTCGGGCGAACTGGCGCAGCTTCGTGGAGAAGATGGATTTAAAGCCGCTGGAGCGAACTCGTCTTGCAACTCGGCAGATTTGATTCATATCTGGGTAGTTCTCTCAAGTGGGGTTCCTTGCTGGGAACCCGAAAGAAGGCGGCATCCTTATGGAATGGACCCTAAAACGGACCCTAATGTAGAGAACTACCCACTTGTTGATGGAGGGCCACCTCGGTGTGTGGGGAGGCAACGGCCTGCTAGAACAGATTTCACTGATGTTTTGGTTATACTGGACCTTTCCGATCAGGAGAAGGATTTGCGCACGAGGACAGGCAAGGCCACGCAGCCGCAAACGACGGCGGGCTCATCGATTCCGGCGCTGCAAGTTGCGAAGTCCTCTGTGCAAGACTTTCAACCTGCGATGCCGACCAGGCAGATGTCTTCTAAGCGATCGCGGCAGCGTGTTACGCAAGACTATTTTCAACCATGGCGACTTCATGTGCTCCTACTTGGCTGTAGGCCTTCAACTTATCGCCTAGATGGCTTCCTAGGCATCTCGATATAACAGAGACACCTGGCAAACAACAGCAGGAGCTGCATCTTAAAGCTCGGGTAGGCCCTGTGCGCCCATGCGTTTGGAGGCCATCAGAGAAATGCTTCGGACCTCCAGAGAACCCGCTCTTGTACACCTTGTTGGAGGAGAAGCTGAGCTGCATAACGACGAAGAAGATCAGGGTCAAAGAAACGCAGAGCAGATGATGTGCACAGCAACGCTTCCATACACATGTACAGATGTACAAACATATACTTAGTATATTTGTTTATCTGTGCATGCATGCTGATGTGTAGACCAATACATGCACGCGCACACACACACACTCCACACACACACATACGTATATATATATATATATATATTTACATACCGACATAACAAGTTTGCGTGTAGATATAGATATGTACAGACAGACATTATACATGTATGTGCCTGTAGTCGCTCGCATCGGTTCTGAGAGCAATTGAGGTGGAGCTTTCTAACCTTATTCCAACAGGGTTTTGGGCTTCCGTACAGTATAACCATACTAAGGAGCCGTAATTACGGAATATCATTAGTAGATATTAGGCACCGCATTCCTTCTGTCAGGTTCAAGCACAAGACTGATCTGTTTCTCTCGTCAGGGTTAGGAGCGTACTTGGTCATTCTACCAATCCTTGCTCGACCCTAAGCCCTAAACCCGAACTGCAGGATCTAACAGGTACATTCGATGGAGCCCATAATTAGTTTAGAGCTGCATTCCCTCTCTGACCAGGATTGGTTTTGGAGTCACCTCGAAGGTGTACAAGTGCAAGCGTGGACAGGACTCATATGATGGTTTCCGAAAACCAGGGTCTCTGTCTGTGCATGTTGGCTCAAGTAATTTAGGTTTATGTTTTCTGGTTTTGTCTTGGCAAGCCCCAGGATGACCGGCAAGTTAAAATCCTGAGCATCATGGACCCCTCTGAGCCACAGGCGCGTTACCGTTCTCAGAACTTAAGCTCCCTGTATGGATAGCTCTGCACCGCAGCACCGACGCCCCAAAACCTCGTGCACATTGGCCTAGCAACTGTCACCCTTAATATGGTAGCTACTTTGTAGGTATTGGGGCCCCAAAAGTATATACTATACCATAACTTGAACCCTTTGGGGTACACTGTACCCCCTGGATTTGAAGCCCGTACACTCATCTCGATGGAACCTTAAACTCATCGCAAAGAGGAGATCTTTGCGGTAAAGGCCATAAGCCTGAAGAAACTACGTCATCAACCGGGCTCCTTGGAAGCAGGGGTTCGGGGTCCCCTGGGCCGTTAGGAGATGAAGGGCTTCAGGTTTAAGGCTTTACGGTCTCATGCAGGGTGTAGGGCACCGGCTCGAGATTTTACAGGGCTTGGGGTTGCAAGTAATCCAACAACTACGGATGCTAGCAGTTTAGTCTGGAGCCTAAGCCCTGGACCCTAAACCCTAAAACCCCAAAGCTTGTGGCTTGGAGACTTCGAGGAATCAGGAAGGCGTACTCATGCCTAGTTATTGGATCTCTACCTTGCGGCTGTCGCATAATATGATATAGAATAGAATAGAATATAATATGATGTGATATGATACAATATAATAAAATAGAATAGAACAGAATAAGTATATTACAATATAACACAATGTAATGGAATGGAACAGTGTAACTGATTATACTGTAGCATAATAGAGAAGATTAGAGTATGATTAGAGTTTAATATAATGTGATATAATGCAATACAACATCATATAAGCACACTAGAAGGGTATAGAATACGATATGTTGGAATGACGTTCAATGTAATTTGTATATTATAATACAAAGAATACGATACTCTGGGATAGAACAAACTATAACATGTTATCGTGTAAATCAATGTGTATATATATATATACACAAACTCATAACATAATTTAACAAAGTATACTTCAATGTATACTAGTATAATGCAATGTAATGAGATGTAATGTAATGCAATGTAATGTAATGTAACGTAATGTAATGTAATGTAATGTAATGTAATGTAATGTAATGTAATGTAATGTATTGTAATGTAATGCAAAGACATGTAACATAAAGTAAATGAAACATAGTGTAACACCGTATCCCGTATACACAAAATCAAATAGCATCATCTACTATACCCTAACATGAGGCAAATGTGAATACTAAGAGCCTTGTGGGTCTTGCAGCTTTTCTTCGAAGCTGCCCGAGGCTACTGCAGGTGCTGGACGCATCGCCATATATCATTTACAGGATTTTGTGCAGAGTTTTGCGGCTCCCGAACCCATGAACTCAACGAAGCCCGAAGCCAAAAACACGGATGCTCTTAGTGGATTCAGTGAAAGGGTTTGGTGTGTGGGGTTACTCCCTTGTAATCTTGCGGGGGTCAATATTGTTGAGTGAAGGCCCCAAACTCTAAAAGCTAAATAGCTACGTATTTATCTTTCCTACAGCTCGGGCCCAAGAGATCGCGGGAAGTTGGTGGCCCGGGATCCTTCTCACAGTTTACGGGCCTGCGCAATCTGATTACGGTTTGGTTCCAGTAGTACCCTTTTGCACTTTTAAAGGGGCTACTAGAGAACCTAGACGGTTTGGGAGTACACACTATATTTTCATTGTCTATACGGACTAGGGATGTTACGACTACGTATTGAGACTCCTGTATTGCCCCTCTATTCGGAGGGCATGCGAACGCAGAAGGCAAGGCGGCACGATACTGGATTTCGCGAGGTTTGTATTCGATGAACTTACACAAGGGCTCGAAACCGCAAATCCTGCATCCCAAACCCCATAACCCCTCCAAGCCCCGAACGCCTTGATCCCAGCAACAGTCGAGGCTTCTCGCGGGTGTCCGACAGGCAACGATTCATGGGAATTGGAAGCTTAAGACGCCACGTCGGAGTGCACCTAGAAAAGCCGTTTCGTGCGGAGAATGTCTCTAATTAATTCGGGTGGAACTCCGTGTAGTGTCCCGGCTTGTTCTGAGCATGGCAGAACCCATGGTGTTTCTCAGCGCTTGGTAGATATCTTGCTCCAACATTGATCTGCAACACACCCCACTGAGACCTGTGACCAGATAGCTGGTGTTTCCGGTGCAGCAGGGGATGATCATCCTGCATTCCGAGAGAGCTCATGCAAGACCCCCTTTCAACTTTTCGATTGCCGACCCAGAGAACCCAACACCCCTTAGATTAAAGAATAAAGCCCTAATTTTAAGGCCCCTATATTCTAAGGTATATTCCTGGATTAAGAGGTCTCGGGTTCTCTGGGGAAGACAGAAACTGCGAAGATCTTGTTGCAAGCCTGGCCGTCCTGTCCGATGCAACGGCGTCAGGCTGCATCAGGAGATTGAAATTCTCCTATCGTTGAAGCACGAGCGTGTCGTGAAGCTGGTGGACGTTGCCGACGCCTCAGTACGGCAGTACGGGCTCTTTCCGACAAACATGGCTGCCCATGCCTTCCATGTGCTCTCGTTTATCATCCGTCGTCGTAACTGACAAGAGGCTGGAGCCCTTTGCAGGGAAGGAGAGACATAGAGGGACGGAGAGAGACAGAGTGTCGACAAAGTGTCAGAGAGAAAACTTCACAACAAGTTGTCATGGCCACAGCCGCCACAGTCAAGTGTTGTGCAGCTAGTCACTTCATGATGCGAATTCATGTTGCTTCCTTTGCAGGCCTCTAGTTTTCAGGTTCAAACATGCCCTGACTGGTGGCTTCTACTGTACGCCCTTACATTCCTTACATATAAACCCGAACCCGAAGTCGCTGAAGCTAGAACCGTGAGCACATGAGGTTGAAGAGTTCGACTACCTGTATCTGATTATGGAGCTGGTCTCTGGCGGCGAACTGGGCGAGTGGATTGTTAAGAAGGGCTCTTTCCCTGAAAACATGGCTCGCCACGTCTTCGTGCAACTTGTGGAAGGGCCCCCGGGCGGCACGGGTGTAGAGGGTTTAGGGGTCTAGGGACGAGGGAGGATTTTAGCCACATTGCAAGGTTCGGCTTCCGCGTCACTATACTGACATAGACGAATAGCGATATAGAAGATATAGGCCTGGAGCTCTTCCTTACTTGGTGTTCCGCGGGAGCCGATAAATAAGCACGGCATATGTGAGTATCTCTGAGCTTGCTTCGCAAGGGGAGCTTCACTTAGCTGCCGAGGTGTTAAACTTCAATCTTGTCGAATTGTTGACACCATGAAAGCTGAAAGGCTTTTTGTGTTGGCTTGTAAACTCGGCAATTAATTAAGTCAAATTTGCATCAGGACCCACGATTGGACATTGCAGCGCCCGTGAAGAGATATGTTTGGCTGCACGATGTAGTGGTTCAGGGCGTAGGGTTCGGTTCCGAAAAGTGTGGACTAGCAGTTGCACCCCAAATCCTAAACCCCAAACCTTAGATGATCTGGACCGCGTTTGCCAGAGTTCTTTGCTTAACACACGTCCTGCATGATGACTAATTATAAGGTTGCCGTCGTATAAGCCTCCACCCCCACTTCCCACCCCCCGAAGTACGCAAGCAGGCGTTGGTTTACATGAGAGCTGTCCACCCCCGCAGTGTATTGGTATGCTAAACCCCCCACACCAGAAATTGCATGTACCTCGAACCTAGACTCTTTAGCCGCATTCTGCACGTACATTCGAAGACGCTGCAACCCGAATCCTGAAAAGATAGGCCCCTAAATCATGGGGTGTGTCTGTGAGGGACAAGCTCCTGTATCGTCGGGTTTCTTGCAGTCCGACATACCTGGGACAGGTGCCTGCTTCCTGCTGCAACGGTTTAAGGTTTAGGGTTTACGATTCACAGAAAGTCTCGGCCCCTAACCCTAAAACCCCAAACCGTTAGTATGTTTCACATTGCAGACTCGAACCATATGCCTCGCCTGGATTGTCCGAGTGTGAGCGCCGAAACCCTGTCCCGGCCAAGGCTTTCCTACATCCATTCGAAAGGCATCATCCATCGCGACCTGAAGCCAGCCTCGGGGCTAAATTAGGTGGCACCTTGAGCAGCTTGTTAATTTCTCTTTATGGCTCCTATAGAGGCGCAAAAACTACAACACAGTTAATTCAAGCCAGTAGAGCTTAGGGAGTTTATTACGGACACATCGGACAAGAGTTCGCCGATTCTCCCCCCGCGGCCTGAATGTAGAGCTTAGGGAGTTTAGGGTTTGGGGCGTTCGGGCTTTTCGGGTTTAGGGCTTAGGGCTTAGCTTGAAAACCCCAAGCCCATTGCCTAAGACCGTCCTTTCCAAGCAGTCTGGCATCATATGGGAGTTTCCGAAAAAAGGGGTACCTTGTTTTGGGGGCCTTATAATAGGGATCCTACTATTTAGGGTACTATATTAGGGTCCCCTATTTTTGGAAACCCCCATATTTACACAGATGTTAGTCAGGTCTGTTTAGATGATGCTGGAGCCTCACGGAAAGCATGGCTTTTACTAGCGAAGTTATTCTCAGCATACACTTACACAGGTTTGCACTGGAGATTCAAGACGAGGCTTCTCAATTAGGTTTCTACATTGGATCTTTTGGGGCTCTTGAAATGGATCCTAAAGTTTGGGGGTTTGTTGAAGTACAGGTTTGAGGAGAAGGCTCGCCCAATAGGGTACAGGTTTTAGGCTCTAGGACTGTAGGGGATTTGCACAAGATCAGGACAACGTCTTGGTCGATGCTACGTGGCTGCAATGTCTGGTCGGGTTCCGAAAGCTTTCTGTGGATTACTTCATTCTCCCTGGTATGGTTTGCCTCGCCTGGGGCATCTGTGCAATCTACGGCCTTCTTGGGCTGTAGTTCGTTGAACAACTTGAAACACAGACATCTCTAGGGCTGTGAGCAACGAGAGGGGCCTTGTGAAGAAACTGTGACGCCTATCAAACAGCACAAGGTTCAAAGCAAGTTGTCAGGCTTGCAGCGATGAATGGGTGTCGATATAGCAGACTAACACTTGATAATGACCGCTAGTAGACTCTTGTAGACTCTGCGGCGGCTGCAGGGCATGCTTACATATCCTCCCGAACTCCCGAAACAAAGTGCTGTAAGCGACTAAGCCGAACAAGCAAAAAAGAAGTCGTTCTAGCGAGCAGCGGTGCAGCATCACAGCTGCCAGCAGCAAAAAAAGAGAGCTGTTCTGACATCAAACATATTTGGAATGATGAGAATTTCACACATGTCGCTTCTGTTCTACCAGTAGCCGTGAGTAGAAGGAGTAGTAGCTGCTGCATCAGTGGCAGAAGGAGTCCTAGTGGCAGGAATACTCTTGCAGCAGAAGTTCAGAAGCAGCAGCAGGAGAAGAAGAAGTAGGAGGAGGTGGGGGAGGAGGAGTTCGAAGACGAGGAGGAAGAGGAGTACTAGTATTATCGGCTTCATGAGATGAAGATGGCTCTAGGGTTGTGAGATGCGCACCGGAACAGCCCCAGCCACCTAAACCCTAGACCATCAACCATGCCACCTGTCAGTACAAGCTGCTGCCAAACTTAGGAAGGCGCATCGAAGCTGGAACACTTGGAAGCTGGGTCAGAATACCCTAAACCCTAAAGGTTTGACGGTTTGGGCTTTAGGGTTCAGCAGCTCCGGATCGAGCAGTCTCTAGTTGGGCTCGCTATTTCGATCCTAAGAAAATTCCTACCCACCCAGGAACCCTCAACATTGAGAAACGACATGTTTTCATTAATCCTAGAGCTTCATCCTTAACCCCTAAACCGACATCCTGGATCCTAGAGCTTAAACTTAACACGGTGAATTGCAGCAGCACGTTAATCCTATGATATAACCCCAGCACATCCCCTAAACCCCTTGACACGAACCCTAGGCCTTGAACCCTGAACCCTGAACCTTAGACCCTGAACCCGGAGCCTGGAACCCCAAACCCTGAACCTGAAACTTGAACCCTGGGCCCTGAACCTAAACCTTGAGCCCTTACAAGTGAGGAAGAAGCGAATTCAACGAAGAAAAACATATTCAACGAGGGAGCTGCCTTCGTTGAATATGCCTTGTTCTTCGTTGAATTTGACTTTGTCTTCGTTGCCTTTGATTACAAAGCTCCTTAAAAAGTGCATGTTCAACGAAAATAATTAAGGTCCTATTAAAAAAGTACATGTGCTAAAGAGCGTTTAGTGTAGAACACCGAAACATCATCCCGAAAGCACATCCGTTGGCGCGGTGCCATCAGCCAAGGATTCAGGGTCTCAGCGGTCTTGGCACGCGAACTTTACCTAGACTGTTGCCGTTAGGGTTTAGGGTTTAGGGACCCCAAACACCACAATCTCGGATCTTGTTGTTAGCTGATTGTAGCTGCTTGGGTGCATTCTGGCATGGAAGCTGACAGATGGAAGGAAATGGATCTTCTTCTGGCGTGACTAGGGCTTATGTCTCACATGCTCTTTGTGCTTTAGCTATCTTTGTTTTTTCAGAGTTGTTCCTTCCGTCTGTGCTATGTGATCGCGTGTTCCGACTTCTGCTGGAACCCGTGCCTGCCTTGAGCGAGTCTGCGATTCGAAAACCTCGGGATTCTAGGAGCCCTCGACCAGCCTAGTCCGGAATCCCCTAAGACCCAAATCTCCAAACCCCTATCTATCTATCTATCTATCTATCTTTCTATCTATCTATCTATCTATCTAACTATCTTTATAATATATATATATACATATATATGAACCCTAAACCGTGTCACCCTGCAAACCTTGTAGAAGCCCGAGAAAGAGGCCAGCCTCGGCCTCATGACGTCTGGATTCAAGCAGTGCGCGCTTGCAAGCACTCTGCTTTTAGGGCTTAGGGTGCTAAAGCCCTTGAGTTTGATTTCTTGTTTATGTACTAGTACTCGTACGTACTTGTTCAATGGATTCTTGATCATTGGCATGGAACCACCTGCAACCCAAATATGTCTGAGCCCTACATGCAAAAGCATTGAAGCCTTTGGTTATAAGCCTCAAGCAGAGTTCTAAATATAGATACCAGGAAGAAGTAAGAGCGTAAACTTCAACAGCAACCCCAACAACAATTCACACTCAAGACTTTTGCCCAGGAGGTGAAGCTATCCGACTTCGGCCATTCCCGTCTTATCAACGACGGCTGCTCTCTCTCGCTTTCATTTCAACTTAAGCCTTCAGAGAACTTCGGCATCTAGTGGTCTAGGGATTCGGGTGTACAGTGCTCGGGGCTTTCAGGACTTAGTGTTTGAAGGTTTAGGGTTTAGGGTTTAGGGAGGGTCGAAGTTGCAGGGTTGACAAGCTTACGAGCCACTACTTAGACTCTTTCGAAACCTCATCGAAACTCTGTGAAGCGTTCTGCTCCCTTCTGGTCCTGCTTAGCGTGTTTTTGTTACGGTAACTCTAAACTCCCGTCTATTCAGGAAGCTGGGGTTCGGTGTTTGCAGCATCAGCGCCCTATGGACCCTTCACACTCTACATCCCCATGAATTCGAATAGTCCTTTGGGGTTTTTTTTTTCGCCTGACGATAGTACGGAACCCCAAGGAACTAATACTGGTAGTGAATAAGGCAAATAGTAGGAATGCAACCACAACGAAGCTTCGCAAGGTTTCAACACCAGGCACACGGCGCGTGTGGGCACGGCCATGTACTGGGCCCCCGAGGCACGGAAACCCGATCTGGGTTTCAAGATTCACAGTTTCGGAAACACCTTTGGCTTGCTTCTGTTGTCTTTGATGCTAAGGGTGCTAAGGGTGAGATTATTTGGGTCTAGGGCCTGTAGCTTGCAAGAGGGGGGCCGGCATTAAGAGGCTTGTACAACGCGGGCATCCTGAACTCATGCAGCCAGCCAGTGTTGGCAACGCCCGCTGTGCAGGTTCGAGCATCGGATTCGGGTTACAACACTCCGAGCTTGGCACGGCTGCAGTTTCGAAGACCTAGAATGCTGATCTGTTTCTAGGTCCGAGACAAGTTACGGTAATTGGTGTGTAGTTCCAGCCAGCAGTTTTAGGGGTCGAATAGAGTTGACAGAAGACGAATGCCCCGAAGAAGTTCACTTGTGGACACAGTGTGGAGTCTGTCGCTGTTTCAGCTCGTCGTGGTGATGGTGGTCCTTCCCGCATCAATGGGAAGGTGCAGCCGCAGCATGACCACACTGACAAAGGTGGCACTTCGGAGATACAACGTTTGAGTGCAATTCTGACGGGATGCGATGGTAGCGCTGACGCTGCCAGGCGGTCGACATCGACCAGCTGGCACACTAATCTAAGACAATACTCTACATTACAAGAAGATACCATAGTATTTAATGCAGGCTATAAGATACTAGAAGGTATTATAACATATCACAAGATGCTATAAAAAGTACATGGACGATGGGTACCAGGGTGCTGTCATTGATACGGAGCGGAGCCCAGGGTCCATCTGGAGATGCAGCCCTAAACCAAGAAGCCCCACACAACCACCTTAGGAATCTACCTGTAGTCTCTTTTTTGTAGTTCCTTTTTGTGGTTAAACCAATTACATATACATATTCAGGATTTTACAAGGCATCCCCAAAAAGGAACTACCATGGAGGTAAGTTCCTATTATTGTAAGCCGTAAACCCGTAAACTTCACCATTCCGAAACCCCGGAACCCTCAACCTCCAAACACTTAGATCAACATGTCAGCCCCCAGCTTCAAACTCCCAAACCCTGGACCCTAAACCCATAAAGCCTAGACCCCTAAATCCTAAACCCCTAAAACCTACATGTACCAAACCCCTAAACCCTAAAGTATAAACCCCTATATAAACCTCGAAACCCCCAGCCCTCCCTGAACCCTCAAGCTACAGAGCCTTGCGCAGGTCTGTGATCCGGAGAAGGCTGCACTTGGCTACGATCAGTCCGTGGATCTGTGGAGTTTGGGGGTCGTGTTGCCCCTCGCCTCAACTGCTACGGCTGATGATACACAAATGCTGCATTTGAATATTCCATACTTCCCATAGTTTAGGGTCTTTTAGGTAATGCAGGGCTTATATCATCAACTATAGGTCTTAAGATGTAGGGCCTTGAGGAGTTTGAGCTTTAGGGGATCTTCGGGGTTGAGGGTGCAGGGTCTTAAAGTGTTTAAGCTTCGGGGATCTTTAGGGTATCGGGTTAAGGTTTATGGTTTAGGGTGCCTTATTCTCAAAACAAGGGTGCCTTGAGAGATTTAAGCTTTAGGGTTTCGAGCTTCTTTTCACAGCCGATGCCGTGTCAGCTGAGCTAGACGTGAGTTGTTGCCGGGATTAAGAATCTGAGTGAGGAGTGCCTCCAAGACTCTTTGTGCAGTGATCTTGGCCTTTGTGCCAGCAGCCCTGAATCCACACCGGCGAGGCTGCTTTTGTCAGATGGTGGTCTCCTGTGACTGCTACAGATTCTCTCTCACATATCCTAGGGCTCCAGTTGCTTATGTAACTTATATAGTAGGTTACTAGTCATATAATATGGAGCCCATTAGCCCAGTATTTAGGTACCTGGAGCCCTAGGGATAGATTAGCAAGAAAAATAGTAATCGCAACAATACCAATAATAATAATTGTATACGTTTCTTCATTCACAAGGGGTTTGGTGTTTGGGTGTGGTATCTCCAGCACACCCACCACTCACTTTTTAGTTGTAGGTACTCAACTCCCCATTCCTGGGTAAGTCTTGAAGCACGACCCTGAATCGTAGCCAGAACCCCGAACCTTAAAATTCGAAACACATATCACGCCCGAGAGCACGCTTGATGCCTGCAGCCTTTGAGGTATGTCATGTGCCTTGCCTGCAGCTGGAGATTTCAAGGTGCTGGGCCTGTTTCTTCATCGTTTTCCCTTACGGTTTAGGGTTTGGGTTCAAGGTTTACTTGTGGCTTCAGTTTTAGTTGATTACCCTCTATTCTAAGCATCTTACCTATAGTCTCCATTGTAGTTCCTTTTTTTGGTTCGACCAATTCTACATTAAGGATCCTATAAGGTAACCCCAACAAGGAACTACAATGGAGACTATAGGTACCCTAAACCCTAAACCCTAAGCCCTAAACCCCTAAACCCTAAACCCTAAACCCTACGAAGAGTCGGAGTCGAAGGAGGGATGATCCGGCGCATATTACACGAGTCCTGGGAGGAACCCAGAGTTGTTCATGAGGCGGGTGGCTTTCTCTTTCTCAAACCTGAAGATGTAGGGTTTAGGGTTTAGAGGCGATTGCACAAGTCCTGATGCAAAAAACCCTGAACCCTAGACCCTAAACCCTAGATCCTAAACCGGTGTAGAGGTTAGGATTTTCTGCGCAAGTCCTTGTGCCAAGGAGCAGAATGTCAAAGCAACTTGCTACAGCAAGGGCCCAACGAATAGCCGCCCATCAGACCAGGAAGAGAAGGGGGGCTCCTGCGACCCCTACAACGATGCCAGGACCCCCGAAGCAAAACGCAGGCAACACCCAAGCCCTTACAAAGACAAAAACTTAAACTCCAAAGCCAGGATGGGTGTATCGGCAAATGCTATTCCTGTGGCAACGCATGCTGTAAGAATCGATTTTCCGATGGGCCCGGAAACCAATAAACCCCACACCCCAAAGACAAAACGAGGTTGTGCGAAGGGTCTACTCCTGGTTTATTAGGGTTTGGGGTGTAGGGTGCAGGCAGATCGAAGCTTTCCCCCGAGCTGGTGGTTTGAGCCGATGAGCTCTCCGGAAGAATCAACCCAGACCTTCCAAAGATCCCTCAATTAAGGAGTATATTAAAAAATCAAACCATTTCAGGGCTCCTACTGTTGCTGAAGGTATATTCCTTAATTAGGGGATATTGGACCCCGAGAGGAAGGACTTTGCAGGAGCATTACTACTATTGCGACGATACGCCTGCCGTGAGTGCCGCTGCTGCGAGTCAGAGGGCAAGTCTTATTTCTACTACTGGTTATGCAATACAGCTGTTCCCCTTAGATAAGTTTGACAGCTTCCCCAAGAACTTAGGCTCATCGGCTTCTTCCCTTTCGACAGCGGCGACCATCGTGGCAGTCGCATGCAAGAAAGCTTGGACAATATGACCTTTCAGCGACTTGGCGTTGAGGCTGGCTGTTCTGTAACTGACGGGGTCCTGCGTGTGGCTTCACGGCGCCTGGGTTTTGGAGGCTTTGGCCTAGATTCGATATGGACCTTGAGGGTCCTGTCCTATAGGTATGCCAGGGCCATTGGAAACCCCAACACCGTCCACCTAAAAGACTCGACAGCGAACCTTAAACTCTCAACACCGTAGACTCCTCCCCACTAGCGAAAACCCAAGTAAAAGAGCGGCGTACTAACTTGGAGTAAGGGTGGACAGCGCCTCAACTCACATCTCTAAAGCGCAGAATCCATGAAGCCCTCAACCCTAAACTGTAAACCCCTAACCCTAAGTTTTGCTAACCCCGTTTTGCAACCCAAGAAATCATAGATCCCTTGTCGGATTTTCTGCAAGCGACTGCACTACGAATTTGTAAGTAGTAATTCTGAATTTTGTGCAACCGAAGAGGTAGTGCAATCGGGCTGAGCTGTTTAAATGCAACAGAAGAGACAGAGGAGACACGAGTCACTGTGTGTGCTTTGACAAGAAGTGAAGCTGTGCGTGTACTGAACCATGGCTGCTGAGGCAGTTTGATGGCCTTGTTTTCGTAATTTAAAGTCTCTTGCCACTGGCTAAATCGAGCTGGATGTGAGCTGACTTCTGTTGCGTCTGCCAAAGCTATTGATCATACCCTGCAATGCGGGCTCGTCCTTGCCATGTAGGAAGGAAAAATAGCGCCAGTATCATCACCAACGTGTCTGATTTTGCCCTTTGTGAACCCTACAGAGCCCAGGTAAGACACTTAACATGCTCCAAGCATTATGTAACTTCGTGCTCTTCGGAATTCCTCTGTACTTTTTGACTAAAGCTCCAAGGGATCATGAACAATGCTAGTATTATTGCGGTTCTTAGGGCGCTTGAGCAACTAGTGCTTCTAAAAACTCACGCAGCTTGGCTGAGGAGGCGGACCTCGGGACCAGAGTTGTCCTCGGCAGCACAGGCGAGGGGCTTAAGGCTTAAGGGTTTAAGGCATCGGTAACTAAACCCTTAAAGGGTCACTGGTTCTTGGGCGTAAGCCTTATATAGTAGAACAGGGGCAAGTCTTAAGTTTAGAGAACTTGAGGCGCTTCGTTCGTTTTCCTTTTTCCTTTCTAAAGGGCTCAGCTAAGGGTGTGTGCTTCAGGCCCCAGGGGGGCTTTAGAAGTTTTGGGCTCGGGCTTTACATCTTGGTGGGTTTATCGTGTGCATGTGAGCTTTCTGCGGGGCGACAACTTCCCTGACCGCTGGGGCCTTTCTGAATGACTTTGAGGTTGTGGGTTCAGGACCTTGCAGGTTTGGACCCTCACCAACGAGCTCGGTTCTCCAATAATTGGGCCACAGCTCAGAGCCAAGGACGGCCGTCGCAATCTGAAGCTGGAAGACATGTGCAACTTGCAAGAGTGCCGAAAACCCTGAACCCAGGAAGGTGCCTTCTGGATATGTGCATCTCTGCGAAGTTGGGTTTACAGTAGTCCCTACTGGTATGGCAAAAAACGTTAACCCCTTCCCCTTCCCCCCCAACATGAAACGGGCCCCCCCCTTCTCCGCAATAGAAACGCGAAAAGTGTGTTTATTATGAGGGTGGACTTTTATCTCTACTGTCACATTGGGCAGGATCTTGCTCTTGCTCCAGCTCTTGCTCCTGTCGGGGGCCTGCCGTTGCTCTTGCTCTTGCTCCTAGCTACTCTTGCTTCTGCCTTTTTTTTTTCGAAGCACCCTAAACCCTAAACCTCGGGAGGCAAAAAAACACGAGAAATACTAAATAATGCGAACCGAGAGAGCTCGTCTGGCTGTGTCCGGGTGGCGAAAGCGCAAACCCCAACAGTCCTAAACACCCCCAACACCCCAATGGCCTAATGGAGGGACCTTAACAATTAGAATAGGTTCTCTGGTGTATTATCCTTTTTTTGATAAGGACCACACCTCCCCCCCCCCCCAAAAAAAAAAGTATCGGTAGTTATTTAGGTCCCTACAGTAATCTAGTTTTGAGAGGCTATCCAGGTGGGCTTCCAGGCCTCAGGTTCTAGCTTTCGAGGACCCGTGCGGAATGCTGCGAATCCCCACATGGGATGCTTAGAACATAGACAGCTGCATACCGTAAACCGTAAACCTGTATACCTGTAGCCCCAACCCCTGCATAATAGTAGGTTATGACCGCTTAATCATACCTGTAGTATCCATTGTAGTTCCTTTTTTTGGTTTAACCAACTATATATTAAGGACTGCATAAGACATCCCCCAAAAGGAACTACAATGGAGACAGGTAGGGCATAACCCTGGATCCGCAGGTAAAGAGCCCTGTAGGCAGGATGCTCAACCCGTCTTGGCAGCTGCTAGCACCAACAGCCATAAACATAAACCTTAAGCCCTAAACCCCTAAACCCTAAACTCTAATCCCAAACCCCTAAACCCTAACCCCCTAAACCCCTAAACCCCAAACCCTAGCAAGGACCTGATCCGATCGCTCCTGGTGGTGAACCCGCAGCAGCGCTTGTCTTTGAAGCGCCTTGCGGAGTCAGCTTTTTCGGACTCTGAGGGTGTAGGGTTTAGGTAGGGTTTGGGCCCAACCCTAAATCCCAACCTTAGACCGGAAACCAAGAAACCCAAGCAGTATGGGTTTTGGGGTTTTGAGTTAGCGGCTGATTGTGTTGGAGTTGGCTGGAGCTCCATGCTGAGTTTAGGTTTGGGGTTCAAGGGTATACCCTGTCGCCAACTTCGACACTTCTTTACCCGAAAATTAAGAGCAGGTCGTAACCTAGTTTTATTGTAGGGTTTGGAGCTTCACATAGGGTTCAGGGGTAGAGGGCTTGATAAGAAATCACGTAAGAACGACAGAGGCACAGACACATACCACGGTTTAGGGTTTAGGTTCCATATTGTCTACCTCCCTCTCTGGTCGCTCTCCTGGCCCCTCCTCGCTTCTATATGTCCGCCCCTTATGAGCAAGTCAATATGGGTGCCGAAATAATTGCCAATATTATTCCATAGGGATCCCTAGTATCATTATCCTACAAAGGATCCCAAAGCCCTATTCTAGCCATTAAGGCCCGTACATTACATAAACTAGTTTTCCTCCGTCAAGGGTTTATCTTCAACTCCTGCGTGGTTTGAGGTTCTAGGCTTCAGTAAAGCCTGGCATTCCAGGGTTGAGTGTTTGAGGCATTTGGCTGCAGTACCAGAGATTTCCTGTGGGAGGATGGGGCCTGCTCTAGTAATATTGGGGGCCTAAATAATCACCTATGTGATTTTGGGGGTTTCGTATGATGATTATATGATAACGTGCCCCAAAACCCGATTCTAAATAATTGTTTAAGGCCCCTACGTTAGCTTTGGAGCCGATCGTTGGATGTTAGCCTTGAGCTATCAAGTAAGATGAAGCATCTAGCTGTTTGCAGCTTGAAGCTAGCTGCATTCCAGCTTATGCAATATGAGTTTGGGATGTGCCTGCTTGAGGAAAGGGATCAATGTAGTGATGTTGGGGTTTAAGATGTTTAGGTTTCAGAGTGTGGGTTTTCTTACGACCCGCCCCCGACCCCCCCCCCCTCCCCCTAAAAAAAAGAAAGAAGACAGACCACAGATCTGACTCGCAGCAAACCGACCATGAACAGCCCATCTGGCGAGTCAGGTTGTGCGGATGTTCGGAGCAGCCCCAAATTCTGGACCAAAAAGTCGTTGACTACAAAGGCCACCTTCCTCTTCTCCCGTTCAACCGCAAGAAAGCAAGACCAAGTTCTTGTATGGGAGGTTTATCTAATTTGCCAGAAACAAGGAGTAGATTCTACTATGCATTGGGGATCCCTACCGTAGTATCATAAACATTGTCCCTCAGCCTGTTCGGACCTTCAAACCACTCCCGTGTTCCTTATCTTCTACGTATGCCATAAGCTAGGTACGTGGGATACGAATCAGAAGATAGAAGCCGAAATAACCAACACAATTCTTTAGTGTGCTTTGCTGTGGGATAATTAAGACGACAACATGCCCCAAATCCTACTCTAATTAGCAATGCCCTTACATTAAACTCTGTTCAGGCGCACTTGCTTCTCCAACGCTCCTTCCGAGAGCCTTCTCGACCCTAAAGCCCAAACCCCCAAAGCTCCTAAACCCTAAAGCACACGAGCAAGAGGTGCTGCTTGAGCCATGTGTGGACAACCTCGGGGGCCAAGCTGGTAACCTGGCTCGGATTTCGGGCTCTACCTGGGCCCTAAAGAACCCTAAACCCTAAAGAACCTAACTTCTTAGGGTTTGGGGTTTCCGGCTCTTCCTCACTAGTAGAGAACCTACCTTTTTAGGGTTACCTTATGATGATTTCCGTATACAAGTCCATAGCAAGGTAGGTTTTTTAGGGCCTACCTGTAGTCTCCATTGTAGTTCCTTTTTTTTGGTTCAACCAATTTTATAACAAAGATTTGAAAAGGCATCCCCAAAAAGAACTACAATGCAGACTATAGCTAGGTAGGCTTTGGGGTTCGGTTTCAGGCGACGGGGTCTTGCCATGAAAAGAAGATTTAGGGCTTTTGACCAGGATTGGAGAAGGGAGAAAGCCAGGGTGCCCAGAAAACGATACTGCAACCCAGGATTATAGGGTAGGGCTTTGGGTTTATGGAGAGGTTTAGGGTTTAAGGGTTTATGAGGCGTTGTTGTGGGCCTGACGGTTTAGCGTTTCTTGTTGGGACTAGGGCTCAGCATTGGGGGTTACCTGGACCCCTAACTAGGAAGAATAGTACCCTTTTGCCATTATTTTACCTACTTTTGGGGCTTCAGAATCGGATGTTTCAGGGTTTGAGGCCGGCTCACAGTAAGGGGTTGCTTTGTTCGGAAGGCAGGGGCCTTTACGACTTCTGAAGAGTGTTGTGGTATGATGCCTGGGTCACAGGTCTTGCCGACCCTGTAATGCAAAGCATGGAAAGACATACCTACATTTTAGTTTCAGGTCTTTTGGCCTTTTAAACCGTAACCCCGAACCCCTAACCTCGTTTCGGTTCGTTTCGTTTCCTGGGGTGGGTCTTGAACTCAGGGCGGTTTCCTTCGCAATTCGGCTCGGTCCGGAAATCCAGGGCGCCCGGCAAGGAAAGCCCAAAGTTTAGGGTTTAGGGCTTAGGGGTTTCTTGTTTAGGGGTTTAGGGTTTAGAGTTTAGGGCTTAGGGGTTTCTTGTTTAGGGTTTAGGGCTTAAGGGTTTAGGGTGTACCTTACGTAAATTATTCAAATCCTCACAGCGTGGAGCGAAAAGTCCGAAACAGCAAAGCCTGCCCGAAGAGACCCAGATTGTTTATGGACTTTATACAGCAATCATCATATGGCACCCTGCAAATGAAGGCTTCTTGGGTGCAGGCTACGTACCCTAAGACCTAAACCACATACCCGCAAAAGTGACCCTTATAGCAACACTTGCTAAACCTAATGCCCCACAAGCGTCACAAAATAAGCCCTGAACCCTATTTCTGGAGGATAGCATGCTTGGCTTCATGAAGCTGGAGACCGACCCACGGAATCCAACGGCCGTAGAGGTGCATGTCCCTCTACCGGCACCTTGCTTGATCTGATGTCAGGATCTCGGGGTTTCGGGTTGGCTTTAGGCTCTCCTGGGTGTAGGGTTTGAGCCCGGGCTTGGGTCTCAGGTTTGGGCTGTTTGTTCGATTTGCTGCGAGCTCTGCAAATCCTAAACCCTAAACCCAAAACCCAGTTGGAGCATGGATCGCTGTTGATTAGTGCTGGGAGGCCCTATACTGTTTAGTGATGCTCCCACTTCTCTGCTTCTACTTGTGGTGAGGGCTCTAAGCTTGTTTATTGTTTAGTTTGGTTCCCTAAACCCGAAAATGGCCCTAAAACCTAATTTGGTTCGTGTGTTCTCTAAGCTCAGTTGTGCGGGATCCCTAGGTGTTTCAGGCTGCAGCCTAGCCGCTTTAGGTTGGGCTTAGGGTAGCGTGGAGGGTTTGAGTTTTGGGGTGTAGGGCTTTGTTTGGGTGCATAATTGGTTCAGACCCCCCGTGGAAAACCAAAATGGCCCGCCAAGTAAACTCGAAGAGCCTGGGATTTGTTGTTCCTTGCCTGAGAGCCACAAGCTGGGTGTGAGGTTCGTGGTTCGGAGCTTAGCGTGTGGGGTTTGGGGCCTGAACCCTAAACCCTAAACCCGAAGGTGGGAAAAAACCGCTAAACCGGCTTGTATCAGGCTTGGCTTAGAACCGAGAGGGATCGAAGTTGTGGGTTTCAAAGCAGGCTTAGGGTTTTTGGGGGTGCAGGGGTCTATAGGGCTTAGAGTTCAGCGGGAAAGGTTGAACATGTGGCTGGTCATTTGAAGAGACCGACCGGGCAGAAGCTTCCGAAAGGGCTTAGGGCTTTCAGGCGATCCACGCCCTATAAGCCCTAAACCCGAAATCCGAAGCCGTTTGGCAGAGCCGAGCCTAACAAGAAGCTAGCTGCAAAGTAGGTTGATTGCTCTGCAGCCTGCTCCCGGAAACTCCTTTGCCATAAGGGTCCGTGTACCTACATGGTATGCACCCTGGCCTTGAAAGGGTTTCTTTACAGGAAATTGAAGATCAAGGCGTATCCTATTTCATGGATGCATGGACCCGTCGGGAAGCTGCCCTGGCATACTCAGGTGTCATGTCCTCAGGTTCTCGACTGTCTTCTCTTCTTTTTCGCATGACCTAGATACTTGGAAACACCAAGAACCATGAACAATTATTCATACATGACCCCTACCCCGAACCCTAAACTCCCCTAAACCTTAAGCCCTACATGTACCGTGGACCCAGGTGAAGCCTAACCCCGAGGAACTCCAGGAGCTGCGCAAGGAGCTCCAGCAGTGGATGATCAAGTTCAGCTGCTCGACGGTTCAGGGTTTAGGCTTCAGGGTTCAGGATTTCGGGTTTGGCATTCATCAGGTCCAGGTGTGTTCAGGGTTTAGGGTTCAGGGTTTAGGGCCTTTAGGCTTTGGGGTTCAGGGTTTATGGTTCAGAGTTCAGGGGCTCGAGCTTTTGGCTCTTCTGGCTTGATGGTTTAACTTTGAGGCTTAAGGATTTAGGCTTTAGCTGTTGTTTCCTTTCACTTGTTTTAAATTGTTCTATTGTTATCCATTTCCCGGTGTTTGCGGCGCCTTTTTGTTCTTTGTTTCTGCTGCCGCGGGGTGTTCGGCGCTCGTCCCTTTGTTGGCTGTAGGTGTTTTGCTGCTTGTTCCGCTTTTCGTTGTTCAACGGGCTGGTCCGTTGTAGTTCGTTTCTTGTGAGGAGTGAGGGGGATCCATTCTTCAGCTGCTCGTCGTTTGTTGTCGTGTGTGTGTGTGTGTGCATGGGAGGGGAGAGGTTCAGCTGCTCGTGACATGTTTCTTTTGTTCAGCTGCTCATCCATTTTTGTCACCGATGTTCTTCTGCTCGTCCTGTTCATGTTATCGGTGATCAGCTTCTGGTCCCGTCATTTTGTCGTGCTCCGCTTCTGTCAGCTTTTACGCTGCTTGTCCCGTTTTGTCTTATCAGTATTCAGCTGACATTCTGAGTGTTTCTCTGCTACTCAGCTTCTCGTCTCCTTGTATATCTGGCGTTCAGCTTCTCGTTCCGTTGTTTTCCGTTGTCCAGCTGCTCGTCGCATTCGTTTTTTGTTTGAGGGGAGTGGTTCCTCTGAAAGTTTTTTGTTTGGCCCTCGGTGTTCAGCTGATGGTCCGTCTTTTCGTTTCCTTTGTGTGCTCGTTCTGCCATTGTTTTTTGCCTTGTTCAGCTGGTCGTCCCATGTTGTCCGGCGTTCGTCGCCTCGCATTTCTAAACCCTAGACCCTACACCTTGTGAAGACTTTCTGTGACCTTGCAACAGTTAGGAGAAAAGGGGCGGTTAATCAAAAAACCTAGACCCTATTTGCATGTTTCTCTCCGGTGTTCAGCCGGTCGCCGTTTAACAATATTGGTTTGGGTCTCGACCCTGTGAACCCAGTACCCCTTAATTAAGGAATGCCCTGTCATTAAGCAGTACAGCTATAGCATAAGTATTCAATCATAATATTAAGGTTCTGTAATTTAAGATATATTCCCAAACTAAGGGGTATTGGGTTCTCTGGGGAGTTGCTCGAAAGGGTCTAGCAGGGTGGAGACCCCAGAATACAGCCCAACTCGCCGAACCAGGCTTCCAAGAAATGCCGAAAAGAACCCTAAACCCCAAAAGGCAAACAACCTAGTATAGAGGCCTCAATAATAACCAATACTGTTGTTTGGGCTCCTTATTATGATTATAGCATTGTATACCCCCAAAACCCTGTTCTAATTATTAAGGCCCCTATGTACATTCGACTATAATCCTGAATCTCTGCAACCTTGTCCACCTGAAGCCCAGGGCGCTTCGCGGCGATCCGGCAGGGGGAGGTCATCGCCAATCTCGGTGATTCTGCCGAGGCGAGGTAGGGTCAGCGGCCTTTGCGGGGTTTAGAGTTTAGGGTTCAGGGTTGACGCGTTTCTTGCCTGTGGATGCACGAGTCATCGCTGTGGCGGGCAGCTTGGAGGCACTTCAGAGAGACCTCGTTAAAAAAAAAGGGTTCAGGGTTTAGGGTTTAGGATTTACGGTTTAGGGTTTAGGGGATTGGAAGTTGGTTCATAGGTGTCAGCTAAGGGGCATGGTTTTGGAATTGAAAGCTGCGTCACTTAGTCTTCGGGGGCTGTGGTTCCGGGCTTCAAATTTTCAACTGGTGGTAAGCTTGCAGAGGTTCACTGATCTAGTTCAGCCTTCGGTGCTTTCGGGGTTCACATCTGCGATGGTTTCAGGACCCTGCGTAGGTTGCAGGGTTTGCATTTGCAGTCTTGAATCTCGGGAGTGCTTCACATTTGGGCTTCAATGGTTCAGAAGATCCTGCTTAAGGTTGATGCCGAACCTTGCATTCAGGGGGTTATGAGGATTTCGGTTTTGGACTCTTGTTTGGCGGCTGCTTCGTCTACTGCTGCTGCTGCTACTCTCCTGAGTAGTGGTGCTACTGCTACTGCTACTCCTACGCCTTTGCCCACTCCTGCTACGACGGTGAAGACGACGACGCGTAGCACTACTACTGTTGTTTTCACTCCTCTTTTTGCAACAACAACAACTACTACTGCTACTACTACCACCACCACTGCTCCCTCTTCTAATTTGGCGCGTGCAAGGCTGTGGAGAGTGCAAAGGTCTTGAAATGCAGTGTAGTATTTCAGGGTTTACAAGGAAGGAGTAGTATATATTCGGCTTTGTGAAAACTATCCGTGTCAAACCCAGAAAATGCAGAACTAAACTCAATCCTAATCCCTCAACGCTTTACCGTAAACTACCCTAAACCCATAATCCTAAAGCCCTAAACTCTGAAACCCCAAGCGCTAAAATGCCAGGCGGGCTTGTCTGGCAACAAGGATGCACGCCAACAGCTGCAAGCCATCGTCGACCGGCGGTGTGGGCGAGGGATGTCGCCTTGCTTACAAAGGGGAGGGGTGTATACATGGTTCCGTGGGGCATTGTAGGGCTTCTTGCTTTTTGTGTGTTTGGCAGGGTTGTGGAAGTTTCTTATCATGAGGGATGCTGAAGTTAATAACTTATGCATGTCCTACCTAGGGAACCTTTCGTGAATCACGAAAAGTGTTTTCTGAACCTAGTGGACATAAGCTAGTACAGTGCATGCTATTAGTGGGGATATAGTGGCTACTAGTGGATATTAGTGGCTATGAGTGGCGACTAGTGGCTATTAGTGGACTACTGGATATCAGTGGACATAAGTGCATCTTCCTGGCTATCAGTGGCTAGTGGTGGATGGTAGTGGATCGAACATATGGGTGTGCCAACATTCGAACATGGGGCTTTGCAAACCCCCGTTCTCGGCTTGAGAATGGGGGTTTGCAAACCACCAATCTCGGCTCGAAAATAAGGTTTGCAAACATCAGTCTCGAACCATGTTCGGCTCGAACATGGGGTTTGCAAACCATCCGTCTTGGGTCGAAAATGGCATTTTGCAGACCACCACTCTCGGTTTGCAAACCCCCATTCTCGGCTTGAAAATCGGGTCCGTCGTTTGGATTCATAAACGTGAGTCTTTCCTCAGCACCATGACTAGCCGGACTGCGTGAGTGGTGGATTTTGCATCAAATTCCGGCAGGATCGGACATGCAAATCACGATCAGCCTGCCAGCGAGCATACCAAACCTGATAGACTATATAGACAAATTTCGTACTGCTGGATCCAGGGGGGCCCACGGAACATCGTGGGTCTTAAGCGCGAACCCGAAGCCTAAACCCTCACCCGTTGCCCTCTAAGCCTTAAGCCCTAAACCTTACCCATTACCCGCTAAGCCTTAAGCCCTAAACCGTGAACCGCAAGCCCAAAAGCCCAAAGCTTGAAACGTCCGGGTGTAAAGAGGGAGGGTTTGACTAGATGAGGTGACCAAAGGGTTTCAGGTTTTGAGACTAAGTCAACCCAGCGGGCTTCTGGGAGCTCTTGGCCGCTATTCGCTAATGGCTTTTCGTGTGATCCCAGAAGGTCCCCAACAGTTTCCACGTATCATAAGTTGGGGCTCCCGTGTAGTCCGGATGGCTAGGATCCTAGTACCGACAACGCGGGTTCTATATATTAGATTCCGAGGCACGGTGAAAATCTCAAATGAAGGGCTTCGCAATGTTCATGGTTCGAAACCGAAGGGATGGCAGGCAACGTTTTTGGGGCTCCAGGTCTTTGCCGCAAGGTTCTGGATTCACGGGTTTTGATCCGGGAAACACACCGAGTGCTGGGTCATGAAACCCTTCCGATTGCTGTCAGGTCATCTCGCGGTCGTTGCTAATACATTCCCAAAGCCCCTTCAAACTTCAAAGCTCAATCTACAGGCTTATAGTCTCTATCGTAGTTGTTGTGTGTTTCCCAAGTTGTGCGGTCAGGATGCTGTAGTAGCAGCCGAGACAACCGGGAAAGGAACTACAATAGCATCCCGAAACCCCGAACCTCCGAAAAGAACCTCTGGCCTCCAGCCAAATGGGGGTTTCCGAAAATAGGGGACCCTAACATAGTACCCTAAATAGTAGGATCCTTATTATAAGGACCCCCAATAAGGTACCCCTAATTTTCGGAAACTCCCAAATCTTTCCCCCGGTATGTCACCTCATAGGGCCCGTGCTCTGTAGCGTGCATGTACTGTTTAAGGGCTGAGGGTCTTAGGTTTGGGCTCGAGGTTATAGGGTTTGAGGCTTGATCGGGGTGCGGAAGATCGTCAGAAATTAGATCCAAGATGTCCAGTTGCTGTTGCGGGATTCACCTCCTCGGCTGCTTCGTGACCTTTCTTGTGTTTGCAAAGCCCGACTGTTCAATCCTGATGCCTTAAACGCTTCTTACAACTCAACGCATCGACACGATCCAGATCCCGCCATCCTAAGAGTCCTACTGAGGGTTTTAGAGTTTATAGGGCATGTACAAGTCTGTGCAAAAAGAGAAGTTCCGCCCTTCACTCTTGAGTTGCGCCAGAAATTCCAAGAAAGAAGCCTCCAGCCCGCACAGTTTCAGCTGCGTCAGTCCTACAGCCCCTAGCGTGGCCATATATATATATATATATATATACATATGCTACGGTTTCGGGTTTAGGCTTCGTAGCCAAATAGTAGCCCTGAGCCCTCTGTGCTGAAGAACCATGGCAGGATTCCCTAAACCCGAAACCCTAAACAAGGATTCTAGTCAATGACCAGAAGATGTGGAATGCCATTGCAGAGTCGAAGAACGAGAAGATGCACTGCCCACTGCGGCCTGGACGAGTTGAGTTTGCTCCGGGGTTTAAGGGGTTAGGGATTTAGGGATTAGAGGGGTTTAAGGGTTGAGGGATTTAGGGTTCAGGGATTTCGGGATTTAGGGATCTGGGGTTTAAGGGTTTAGGGGTTTAGGGATTCAGGGTTTATAGGGTTTAGGGTCAACGCCGTATGCTCGAGCCTGCGTTGTTGGTCCTGCTGGAGTGTGGTTCCAGGGTCCGGCGCTTGAGGGGTGGATTGGGTTTAAGCCTTGAGGTCCAGTCAACCAGAGGTAAAAACCCTAAACCCTAAACCCCTGTGGCATCCTGTATGGTTGGGAAAGCCGTGTGTTTTGCTTGAGGGCCGTTGTAAGGAATCCAAAGCAGGATTGAGAGTCCTGGCTTTGCGTTTCAGTCTATCCTGCCGCCGGTGTAGTGTGAAAGTGCGACGGGAGCTTGTGGCTCAGAAGGAGCCAGGGGGTGAAAGCAGCAGTGCCATTTTAAATTATGCTTCGCAATCCACAGTCGCAGGGGTGGGCGCATTTGCATAACAAGGTTGTTGGATATTGTTTCCCCCACGGCAACTTCCGAGCTATTGTAGCTCTCCAGGTTGAGTAGGCGAACAGACATTCATTTCATATGGGCAGGTTCGCAAGCACCTCGTCCTGTCTGCGGGGTGGGAGCCTATCCCCATTGTTTGTCACCTTCAACGAAGCCAGGTTAGCGGAGCTACAGCGCCAGGAGATCATAGCTATCAATGCTACCAGAGCTTTGGTGATCGCGAACCCAATCGAACAAAACGAGCCCTCTTCGTTGACGGTCTCAGCATGTTGTGATTCTGGCCAGAATTTCGTTTTCGTTCCCAACAGCACTGTTCCCATTCTTCTGCAGCCTCTTTTGCTTAAGATTCTAGGCACCATGGGCGACACTGAAACCTCCAAATCCACATCCCAACTCGTAAAGGCCCCGTAAAACCAGGATCCAAGCCCGGAGCTCAAAACCCCTCCGAAATAGTTGGATCTGTAATAGCATTCGGGCCATCAAATGAGGGCCTCATTTTTGGAGAACCCAAACACTAAATCAAACTCTAAACCCTAAGTTCCTAAACCCTAAATCCCTGAAGCCCATAAACCTTAAACCCCTAAACCCCAAACTCTAAACCCTAAACCCTCCAACATCAAGTTGCCGAGGACCCCCCTGGTAAGCAGCCCGCGTCTCCTGGAGCCGAGGAAGGATGGCAGCAAGGAGACTTGGTCAGCTGGTGCTTTAGGGTTTTGGGGGGTTTAGGGTTTTAGGGGGTGGGCTTCGGGTGTGCCCCTTGTTTCTGTCCTGGTTGAGTCTCTGAAAACCAAATGCAAACAAAGGTTTTGGGTTTTAGTTGTTTTTGGTAGGGGTTGAGGGTTTAGGGTCTCGGGTTGTTTCGTTTTTTTTTTCCGTGTTTTTTCGGGGTTTAGGGGTTCGTTTAGGGTCTAGGGGTTGAAGGGCACCCTGCAGTCGAAGTCTAGGGGTTTAGGGTTGAGGGTTAACCAAGGGTTGTAGGGGTTGGGAAACCCCGTTGCGGGTTTGTCTTAAAGTTGCTTTCATTGCAGACTTTCGGCCCAAAACATGCCAATGCCTCGACTTAGTGTGATTGGTGACAGTTTGCAATGGGAGATTCCCCACAGCCCAGCTGTGCCTACACGTGAAGACCTGGCACTTGCAATGGCCGCCGGATATACTGAAGCTGAAGTTTAGCTTGCACTGGAACGCCATCAGCGATTCTCAATGGAAGGCTCTGATCGGGGAACAGATGCGTTTGCTGAAGATTTTTTAAGCAAGTGGACGGACGCACGCCTCGATCTTCAACCTGATTTTTCTGAAACTAAAAACATTTTGCGCTTTGGCCTCAGGCACCGTCGATGATGCACCCTGGCCCGCTAGCAGGAAGATTCGTTCGTGGAATTGGTATAGACTGCCTTGAAGCATGCCAGAGTTACGAAAGATTCGTCTGGGGGTTATTTTTTTCTCTGAATGAAAATGCGTGGGCCGAAACACACGCGCTTCAGAAATTGAATTTGGAGGAGGACTCGCGAGCCTTAATTTGGAGGAGGACTCGCGAGCCTTCTTCTATATTCTATATGCTGCCTGCTCACAGCTTCCGGCCTCGTAAGATTGAGCCTGCTGTTGCGACAGTCGCAAACTCTTTGGCTAAGCTCTTTTGGGAACCAGTGTATTTACATGGCTCTGATGCTGGGATACAAGAGCTTATGGAGAGGAGGGAAGCCTTTACTGCTTTTGAACTCTTGTGGGGCTCACTCCGCAGCAGGAAGGCTGTGTCTGACAAGCCGAAGGTTTGTTCGGTCTATGACGTTTGTTTTAAGTCTTGAGTAGAATGTTCAGGCCCATGAATGAATCAGACGCTTTTGGATGGAGCAATTTCTATGGTTGCTCTGTCCCCGAAGGACCACTCGATGCAGGCAGCTTCAAGCTTCAAAAACCGCCATGTGATTGGTGCTGACCTGTCAACACTTGACAAGGACTTTCCACATGTTCAACTGTGGAACTTCTCTTGGAGACGGCAGCCAACTTTAAGGTTGGTGCTATGTCGACGATTGCATCTTCTGCTTTCCATCTTGGCAGGCTGCTTTGCAAGGCATACAAGATTTCCAAAACCTGCTGGATAGCCTTGGCCTGCACATCAACTTCAAGAAGACTCAAGTCGTTACTGAATCCACTATGCTTGCTCAGGGAGAACGAACCTGTCCGAAATCTTGTCTACTTCGAAACTGCGACTGGGCAAGCAGTTGTACTTTCCTTCGCAGGTCATTCAAACCCTACGGCGCTCCGATCCCGCTGACAGGGAACAGGTTTCTCAACGAGGCCAAGAAAGTCACTCATGTCACATGGGACTGAATGCGAAGCATCATCAAGCGCACCCGCTGGTACCAAGGACTTCATTCTCTTGAGTGCTTCAACCGCCATGTCACCAGCAAATGGGCCTGGTATGCACCTATGCTGGAAGGTCCAAGAACTCCGAAGCTTTCACCGCAACTTCTGCATATTACTCCTCAAACTGCATCTGCCCCATGATGTCCTGGACGGAACTGCCCTCCTGATAAACCGTTTCCGCAGACGAGTCGCCGCTTTGTTATTGCAGCAGCACCCGAAGCTCCAACGGCAATCAATGGCTATGAGGCGTCGATGGCAACATATGGGGCATGTACTCAGGCAGCACTCGCACCACATCACTTCGGCATCTTTGACCTCTGTGTCGCATCCTTTCACACGTGTACGACCTGGACCATGGACCACGTTTCTTACAAGAAACCGTTGGCATTTTAACGTGGGTTCAACCTCATTTCTTCTGCACGCTAATTGGCTTGCGTGCATTGGCATCCAATCGTCAACGTCGGACAACAGCCGCCGATTTGTTTGCAACACAGGGGCAAACCGAACCCCGCAGTGTTCATGCTCCGGTGTGGGTATCCTGTCGCGATCCGTTCCGGGTCTCTCTCAACTCGTGTCGATGCTGTTACCTTCAACTCCACTCTGACGGATTTCAAGTTCGATGGATCTGCAAGAAAGAGGGTGTGCAAGATTATTTGGGCACTGAGTTGTATGAATCCTGAAACATGGGACTTTGTATTGCCGCAGCTCCCTAGTCTTTATCACAGTGTCTTCTAGCATACTGTTGTGGTACTGATGGTTTCGCAAGTTCCTCAAACATGGAGTGTTACCGCATTTTCCTTGTAGTTGTTAGTTACTAGTTTGTTGTTGTGTGGCGGCGTGCTGTGGAAGTAAGCTGCACGGTACAGGTTACAACAGTTCAGAGTTTAGTCTGGTCGTGGTCCGGCTAGACGTGAGTCCAGTAGCAAAAACGGTTTCGGATGGCAACAGCGACACTTGGTCTGTTTTGAGATTAGGTTTTCTTATTGGGGACACGTTTCGCTGTTTGCTGTTTTGTTTTCCGAAGATATTGCTGGAGAGGCCACCCAAAAGGATCCGTAAACCCTAAAACTTTGCAGACGAACCCTTAAAGGATCCTTGTAAGGGCTTAATCAGGGTTTAGGGGTCCGAAGACACATACAATTTCATGGTAATATGAACCAAGGCGAGCACTCCGAGTCCTCGCCACGGCTCCGGCCAGGCACACAAGCTACAGGACTCCATGGGCCAGAAGGGTTCAGAGATGCCTTAGGTCGAGAGCTGTGTAAGTTTAAAGGTTGTGGTTTAAAGTGCTGAAACGGTTCACTGAGGCTTACTATATATATGTATGTGGATTCTATCAGGGTTCTGCAACTGTATAAGATTTAGGGTGCCTGAGCAGTTCCAGAAGGGTTGCCATTTTGTTTGGGTTCTGTATAGTCTATAAGCAGTAGTATAAGGGTTATACAGCGGTTTTAGGGCGTAGGGTCGGGTACCAACATAAGGGTTTAAGCTCAGGGTTTTGCAGGCTTCAAGAACTAGAAGGTTCCGAGAAACTTGTTCAGTGCTCGTCGGGCCGAGGAAGTAGCTTGGCTGAGTGCTTCACCCATGTACCTCTTGCAGCTTGCAGTTTGTGAATTCTGCTGAGGGATACTGTGCAAGCATCCTGAGACTTCCCCCCAAGCTTGTGGAAAAACCCTGGAAGAATGCCTTAATGTTTCAGCACCTCTTAGCTGACCGGGTGCATGCAGCAGGACAAAAGAATTCTGGAAGAAGGCAGAGCTTCAAACACTGGAAAGCACGGAGCCTTGGATCGGTCTCGTGTGTGTAGGGAGGTTATTGGACGTCGCAAAGCCATGTCAGGTGGACGTATTGTCCGGTCGTGATTGGCACTTATTATGGAGGCTTCAACCACTGCCACTACTGCTTGGGGGGCTCCTTATTGTAATCATAGTAGAGAAATGCCGCAAAACCTTGTTTTGATTATTGAAGCCACTATATTAGATGCTTGCCCTGCCCGGCTGCGAGGGCACCCACGACCCTGAACCGTATATAACCGCAAAAGTCAAATCTTCAACCCTGAATCCAATGCCCCGTCGAAGGAAAGGACGGGAAAGCTGGTTATTCAAGGTGGCCAGCCGAGACGGGAAACTTGGCTCCTGTAAAGGAACTTTTGAATTGACTTGCCATGCAATCGACCACTTAGCTAGTCTGACTAGTTGTAGTAGCTATCTATATGTTATGTTCCGGAACAAGAGCCCAGGTAAGGGGCAAGCCAAGCCGTCACAGCCATCGCCCGAAGCCGAGGGTGCTCGGTTGCTTGCATGCCTTGAACTGGACACAGGTTTAGGCTTTAGGGTTTAGGCATCAGGGCTTGACGTCTAGGTTTGATTGGACCTGGCAATCGGACATCAATAAATTCTCTTCAAGTATTAGTTTTGAGACTTGTATTTTGGCAAGTTAGGTGGAACCAAGCAAGACTTCTGTTCCGGCTCTAAGAACATATGACTGAGGTTCGTGGTGTCGGCACTCCAGGGCCATTGGGAAAGTCAGCGAGACTCCTCGGAAACCTACGTTGTTGCTCGGAGGACATTGGAGCTTGGCGATGTTCACCTACGGTGCATGTAACACACAGGTAATATGAGCACAAAGCAGGACATGTAGCAAGGCTACCACGCTCAATATTCGCTGTGTTTTCGTTCGCCCATTTGCAGGTGTAAAGAATGTTGTGGGTTGGTTAGCTTCAGATGCAGGGTGCCCTTGCAGACCGCACTGTTCAGACGAATTCATTCTTTGGGATCCGAAACTCTGTCCCCGCAGCTATCGTCAAGTTTCAGGTGCATGGCCTGGACGTAGTTCGGCACCAGCGACAGCGCAGCGGCGTTCAGCGTAGACCTTTCAGCTTGAGATGGAACGTGACGAAGCAGTGTCTGGAATGGGGAAGCGGCAAGTATTTTCTTCAGCCGCCGAGTCTGAGCAGCATCTAACTATAGTTCAGGGTTTAGGAAACTTTTCAGAATAATGAACTATACGGGTTCGTTTAATGGTTGCTTCAGTGGATTCAAGGTATAACCGGCTGTCCTGAAGCCTCTGGAAGGTATGGTCAGAAAGGCGTAGATGTTGAAACTATGTCTCCTGGGTTTTGATTCAGGCGCGAATTAGTGGAAGACATAAGTTGGAACATGGAAAAGCGAAGTATTAAGCCCCCAGGGATCGAAGCTGTAGAGGATATCAATGCTTACTTTAGCCAGACACAGGCTGCATAGAGGTTGGAACTCACAGTGATAGTTCACTTTGTTCCGGTATACTCATGTCTTAATGCGTCAGCTATTAGCTTTGTCGACCCTGGCACCCAGTTCCGGCAACCTAAAACAATCGAAAACCATTATGGCAAGCCTTGTTATATCTCTTGTAGCCGAGGACTAGCTTGCCCATGGACGAGGCTGTTTGGCTGGCCAGCGCAGGAGGACCTGGATTTGCTTGGCGCCGCGTACCTGGAAAAGGCCAGCCTGCTGATCACGATTGGTGGTTCTGCAGGGCTTCCGATGATGGTGTAAGATTCAGGGGAATACTGCGGTAGGACGACAGTTCGTTGCAATCTGTATGTTGCGTTTGAGCACGACACAAGCCCCTTTTCCCCTTAGACTCCTCCACCCAGTCTTCCGTTCTGAACATTATGTATAGTAGTAGAATTTTATCGTGGATCAAATCCTCCGCAAGCCAGGCCAGGTAAAATGCACTGCATCCTCCGCAAGATGGTCTAGCCGAGTCTAGCCAATTGCGACGAAACTTTAACCCTTGTGACGTATGAGGGCTGGTTGGATTATGCTGTGTGCTTTCGGTGTGCGCTGAAGCCAGCTTTTTCCGCTTTTTACATTGAGCCTGCAACCCAAAGCTCTCAGAACCGGAAATCGCGAGATTGAACCTTGCCTGCTTATTCGTAAGTCCCAAAAACCTCATTCGCAATCCTTATGGTAGCCCCATGTAGCCCCGATACAATGGCCTTGTGATTTAGATAGGCTTGAACCCCAACGCCATAGTGACCCCATGAGCAACCCTACGATATAACGAAGGCTCAAGCCCAAAGCTATACTAACCCCAACAGTAACAACCCTAAACCCTAAACCCTAAACCCTAAACCCTAAACCCTAAAGTCGAAACCCTAAACCCTAAACCCTAAACCCTGAACCCCTATGACTTTGGGATTCTTTTGGACCCAAAGCCATAGATCCAGGTGGCCCCGGCACATCACAGACCCGGGCTGTGGTGAAGGGGGCTGGCAAATCCTGGGAGGCGTCAACTTCCTGGCGTTGTCGGCTCACGGCTTGTGGGGTAAAGCTCAGGTTTCTGTGCTGACAGGATAAGTCTGATGGGTCTTACCTTACGGCTGATAGGGTGGACGCTGTACTTGGAGCGAGGAGTAGTAAAGTCGCCCCTAAACCCCTAAACTCGGGACCCTAAACCCCTCAACCTTCTAAACCTAAACCCCTAAACCCCTAAAGCCCAAATAGTGCCAGGCTCCAAGCTCGGTGGTGTTGGACCTGGGGGTTGGAGGTTGAAGAGGATCGAGAAATGAATCCCAGCTAGGGTGTAGGGTTTTTTGATGTAGGAGTTTTGTGGTTCAGGGTTTAGGGATGTAGGGAGTTTTGGGGTTCAGGGTTTAGGGATGTGGGGAGTTTTGGGGTTCAGGGTTTAGGGTTTCGGATGTAGGGTTCAGGGTCTTGGGGTGCAGGGTTTAGGGTTTGGGGGGTTTAGGGTCTAGGGCTAACAATAAACCCCAAACCCGGGCTCCGCAATCCCAGCGGCGGTTGGCATGGCTCAGTGTTTCGGTCAGCCTCGTTGTGTTCAACCAGTGGCGAGGGGTTATATGCCGAAGACACGTATAGATAGCTAAGGCAAATAAATCGATAGATACATCCGTTTCGACACTGGACCTGGCTGGCAGCCTACCGTGTAATGTAGAAAAGGAGTTTGCTCAGTGTTTCTGGCAGCCTTTGTGTGGCTTCATACGGCTTGTGTATTATGGAGTATCGTACAAAGTTCGCATGTAATACCGCCATGCATGCGCACATGCACAAAACTGGATACACACCACAACATACGTCAGTGGATCCGGGGAAGGCTTAGGCACTCAGCTGACGTGTCAGGTTGTCAGGCTTGAAAGTGCACTGCCTAAACGCTCCGACAACAAGCTGAATCGTGCAAGGCGGCAGAGGCGAATCCAGACGAGGAGAATGACGTGGTGCTGCGATACTAGCAGCCTGCCCTTCTTACGACTAAACAGCTGCTCGTAGCTGTTGGCTTCTTTTCTATACCTGGGAGTTCTGGTCATCAGAAACCAATGTGTCTTCTTTGTTCGCAGTTTGAAGCATAAATCCTAAACCCTAAACCCTACAAGTTTGCCTTCCACCTCATTGTGCTTGCCACATGCGTCCTCAGCAAGAGGCCTGCGCCGTTCGGTACTTGCACTTCTTTGCCAAGTTGGTGCGCGAATGCCTCTGACTTGCCACTTTGCATACCCCTAAGACTCCAACTATCTAAACATTACCGTACTCTGGGTCGACTGTCTATAGACAGTTTCACTTTGGGCCGTTTGCGGTCTTGGAGTCTTAGGGTACCATGATCCGGCTGCCCCGAGACTCCAGTCTCTGTGCTATAAAGAACCCCTGAAGTAGACTGGGATTCCGTACTGGGGCATGCAGTGAAGTAGGACCGACGTAGCTTCATAGAGTAGTTTGGAGCCATTACTCTAAAGCTCACAATAGCCCCAACGCCTGATAGAGTATGGTCTTTGGATGAGTGCTTCGAGCCTTAGGGTTTTAACAAAGATGCAACAACGACGACAAAGTATAAAGTCCTAAACCCTGAAGCCTAAAAGCTTGTCCGAGTGTGAGTGTCAAAAAAAGCCTAAAGCCCTAAACTCTAAACCCGAAACCCTAAACCCTGAAGCCTCAAAGCCCTAAACAGGGTATGAGGAGCCTCAGGGCAGCTGCCTCACGCTGTTGGCTTCAGGATGTGTACAGTGCAACACTGCAACACGTGTCACTCAAGGTTTAGCGTTTAGGATGTAGGGTTAGGGTGCAACACGTGTCACTCCTGTCTCAGCTTCATGCTTTGGATGCGGGGGCTTAGAGGGTTCAGGGCCTAGGGCCTAAGTGCATAACAAGCTTAGGGTTCAGGGTTAGAAGTTTAGAGTTTAGCTTTAGGACCTGGGGCCTAAGGGGTTTAGAAGTATAGGCCTTCGGGTTAGAAGGTTCGGGTTCAGGGTTTTGGGGTTCGTGAAAAGTCGGCTTCTGCCGAGGAGGTGAGCTCACCATTCGTGGCGACTCCGCAGAGTTTCAGCCCTGGAACCGTGGAGTGGAATGCAAGGGAGCAAAGAAAGTGTGTAATATAGAGGCCGGAACAAATACCGGGGTTCCTTTTCATAGTTAAAATACGGAAAGTCCCCACGATTGTACTTAAGGTGCAGTCGGAATCATGTCCGACCGTGCCCTTGTCCGCACGACTGGCTTCCAAACGAGACTTTGCTGCGCCTGTGGTTGCTCACTTTTAGTGCCTGAGAATCAGCTTCTCCAGAGTGGAGATGCTGATGGGCTTTGCCCAAAAACTTGGGTCCTGGCCACAGTGGTTAAAAGGAGATGTTCTTAGGTTGCCTTCCGCAAGGGAGACAGGGAAAGCTTCGCAGCTTGCTCATGTCATGTGGAACCATATAGTCCCACATGCACGACAAACGAACACCAGGATTTCACCTGAAGGTCCTGCTGCTTCGTATGAGCCATGCTGAAATGAGCAGTTTGATTCTGTTCCGATGCTTTGCTCAAGCACATCGACTCAGATGTGTGCCAGTTGAATTGTAGCTGTAGCCATCCAGAACTCTTCCGGGTGACTAGCCTGTGGGATGCCGTGCTCCAGAGTCATGTTGGCAGCACCTGGGACTTTTCAGGATTCACTGCGGTGTCTGTGAACTCAACTACTTGTGGTTCTACATTCTGCAAGCCCGAGTGCAAGAACCCTATCAATACTACTATTTCGATTGGTGCTACTGGTAAGTTACACCTAAATCCTAAGCCCTAAACTCTAATCTGTATTTTGAGACCTGCCCTGTGCCACGCTTGTAACTTGTCGTCTGCTCACCCGATCGCCGAAATCGCAAAACCTGAGAGCATAAGCACTAAAACGGTTCAGGCTGTTTATGCACTTTAAGAGGTTAACATTGACAAAAACAGCTTAAACTTCTGCCCAGACAATGTTCAAGGTCCTGCTTCCCATCATCTTGCCGGTGGCCGCACTGAAGACCCAGAGCCAGCTCACCGCTTGCACTTGCAGCTGCTGTGAAGCGACGGTGGCAAATCCCCATTCCTTCCTTGGCAGCGCCAACGCGGCGGTAGTATGCACACCGCTGTTCACCATCGCAGAAGCCTCCAGCTGCCCTGCCGAGTGCAACGATCTCAAAGCTGCCAGTGCCACAGCTTTGGCAAGGGCAGAACTCGATATCGAGTCTGCGGAAAGTGCGACGGACTACTCCCGCTTCTGCCTGCAGAACTGCATTCACGATGCTTCGAGCAAGCAAAACCTTTGCACTCCAGCCGACGACCCGACGAACCAATCGCCTCTGATCCCAGCCAGCTCGCTCCTAAACGAGGGGGCAGCGCAGATGGAGAAGCCGGACCCTCGGCAGCGCTTGGTGCCGCCTTTTGGTGGAGCACTTCTGGTCTTTCCATGGATGTATAAGACGAGGTCTGTATGAGCATGAAAGTCAGCACACAAATATAATATTAATATAACCATCTGCTCCAATGTTTGATGAAAATTCTAGACGGTGCTTTTCAAACTGGGATTACAACTGGCTTTGCTAGCATGACTTCTGGCACCATTCTTGCCACGGGTGCCCACTATTATGATGGTACAATATCAATAACAAGCATAAGAATAATAGCATGTCCTATATGGCTCGTGATAACAATGACGATAGTCATAATCAGAAGCATCATAATCATACTACTCATGGTACTAATGGTCATGCCAATAATAATAATCACAATGTTGAGGTCATTTTATGTTCACAGTCATGACCTTTCGGAAACCCAATTATAACAACGAACGCGAAAACTCAATAGCAATCCCGTGCCCCTACGTCTACTCCTACTCCTGTTGCTACAGTGTGCCGCGAATAAAGAACATTTAATTAGAGAGTACATCTTGCTCATCATGAAACCTTGGGCATCTTGGTCGAAAAGCGAGGTTGCCAGCAATCTTGCAATGTTGGTGTCGTCTAGCAATCTTGGACCATTAGATGGCTGGCAATCTTGCTCCCTGCCCAGTGGGGCAAGTGGACAAGATTGCTTGGCAATTTTGGGGATTACCAGGAACCCAGCATTGATACAGAACGGTGGGCTAGATTAGTAATACTAATATAATAGTATTAGTAGTTATGGTAGCAGCAAATAGTTGTGACCAACATCACAACAGCAAAGCGATGTTTTGCCGTTTGCCTGTCAGTGACAAGTCTAGCCATTGCTGGTTCGTACCAGCATACAACTGTAGAACATCGCTTGCCGCTTTTGTTCACATTCGGGTTGTGCTAAACCAGCATGTATCTTTCGCACAACGACAGCGAGGAAGGCTCCACGGCCGGGGAGAGCACACATATCACATACCACATACAATTAGTACGAGGGCTCCTTGTTGAAAGTATGGTATAACGTGTCCGGCCCTGAATTACCACCCCTCTTTGCGACATTCGAAGCTAAAGTTACGCCGCGTTCTCCCGGAATCCTGCACCTGCAAAGCCAAGGACAAGGATGTGGCAAAGGCTGAGGACCGGCGCAAAACCCTAAAAAACCTTGCGAAGGTCCCCAAAAAGCCTTGATGCAACCCCTACCCTATTAAACGTCTACACAACCCTGCAAACGTGCATATCACACACATATAGCCCTCTTCGGATTGAGAGATTTCGCCCTTGCAAGCATTGAGCCCGACGGATGCCTCTAGTGAGGCACCCGTTTGTCAGAATGCCCAAAGCCCTAAAATGCTAATCCCCCGTGCCGCTTCTACCACGAACCGTTACGCTGATCCCTGCTCCTGATAGAAACTAGCCTGAGGAAACCCACAGAGACCCCACAGGACACGATTTTTCCTTTAGGCCAGCTTTCTACAAACCCTAGGATAGGGCTCGACATGGCAGCAAACCCAGGTGTCTCGAACTAGACTACAATGCACCCCAAAAGCTTACTGATTTTACTTGTGGCCCCTACTAACTATAGTACTCTAATGTACATACTTACCCGAACACCTTCTTCAGCTAATCTAATCAAAGCCTCAGTATGACGCCTAGCATCCAGGACAAGAAGACGGAGGCCATGGAGAACGAAGCGAAGGTCGCCAAAGTCGAGGCCGGCGGTCACTTCTTGTTGGTTGCGTGTTGGGTGTGCGTTTAGGGCTAAGTTTTGTTTGTGGGGGGAGGATTCAACCCTAAACCCTAAACCCTAAACTCATGCTTTCGTTCCCTTTCGTTCCACTATTCCGGGCTATATCGGGTTTCTCGGGTCTGGGTGTTCGGGCTCAGAGTTTAAGCTCTTTGGGTTTGGGGTTGGTTGGAGTTTAGTTCCCAATTCTGGGGGGGGGGATCGTAAATTTCAGGGAGCCTTCGAAAATGCGTTGAATTTCGAATCATAAGACTTTATTTAAGTCCTAGTATTTACGTGCCGTGGACTATGCTAGATCTAGTCCTAAGCCCTAAACCCTGAACCCTAAACCCTAAACCCCTTGAGTTCGAGGGGGGTCGGGAGTTGGTGCTATTTTTTACTGCAGGGTTCGATGGGTTTAGGTTTACGGCTAGCTGAGCTCGGGGTTTTGGTTCAGGGCTGATCGGGATTTAGGCTTCTTAGGGTTCATGCAGTAGTTTGGTACTTGGAGTTTTTAGTTTAAGGGTCTTCAGTGCTTTAGAGTATGCATTAAAGTACGTCCAGAGAGCACCTTACTCTTCAAACCCAAAACCCCAAACTCCTAAACCATATCTCTGCAACTGTCAGACTGTTGCGAGCACTGCGGTCAGTAGCTTCAGCTCTCAGCTCCACCACCTCATTATAGGGTTTGGGGTTTAGGGGCCCTGAACCCAAAGCCTCTGCATCTTATAGCCACTTCTCAGTTTTCGTGGGCTATAGTTTGGGCTGAGGCGAATCAGGGTCCCGAACTGGAGGGTTGGGGACCGGAGAACTCAGCGCTCGTATTTGCAATGGTTTTGTTCTTCTTGAGGTTCGGTGTGCAGTGGTTTTTGCTTCGTGTTGTGGTGTAGAGCTTAGGGTTTAGGGTTTATAGGGTTTGGAAAACAAGGCTGGTGTGAAAAGGGTTTAGGAAGCGTGTTAAGGTGATTGTTGAGGCTGTGCACGGCTTTCCCCCACCGAAGAGGGGGAGCGAACCAGGGATGATGTGTCGCATGTCATGTGACCCTAAAACCGAAAAAACTAGACCGCCCTAACCCCAAGGGTCCAAAGGACCCAACAATCAGGTACTTAGGTTTCGGATAGTAGTTATGTAGGTTACTATTTGGGAGAGTACATGATTCTTAGGTACTTGGACCCTTAGGGTAACCCCTAAACCCTTAAGCTCCTTACTGTAAATCCTTAGTGGTGAGAGTCTAAACTGAACCTTTTGCACGGTTTGACGGTGGGATCGGCCCTTGTCCTGTACATCTGGCTCCACTCCGAATTCTACTTCCCAAAGACAAATGGGTAGTTGTCAAGATTATGGTCCCTTTTGGGATACCCTAAATAATAGGTGCCGTATTATAATAAGGACCCAGAAAGGGACCCTAATTTTGACAACCACCCAAATCGAGCCTTTTACAAGGCTGGGCGCTTAGGGTTTTGAGGCTTCAGGCAACCCTCAACCAACCCTGAACCGTAAATCTTCAGACCACGGAATCCTTGCACCTAAACCTTCGTCCGGAGAACCTCCAATTCCAAAATCCCATGCCCTTATAGAACTCGTTACAGAGCCTGTATAAGAACCGCAGGATCGCCGCCACTGCGGTGAGACTTGGTCAGTTGGGCGTGTGGGATACCCAAAACCCTCATTAGACGCATCCATGGAACCCCTATACTCAAGCCGCAGGCGTCCCTGGCTGCAGCCAACGCACGCACCGCGGCGAGCTTGGCAGTGGCACACAGCCGCGGTGACCTTTTCGAGGAGGCCTGCAGCTGGTTTGGGTTTGGGATTTTGGGTTCAGTTTTCTAAGGGGCCAAAGTATGCGTGTGGGGATGGGATGGTATATAGTAATGGAGGTCAGTATTTGGGGGAAGAACAAACAGGCAGTACTGGCATTTCGGGCGAAAAGGTACAGAGGCCCATGAATTACAGATACATCGATCATCGGGCTTGTAGGGTTTTGCTCAGATGGCTCGGGTCTGGATGTCGAGGGTGTAGCATTTCATCTACTCCACTTCACTGCGCTGACCCCCACACCTTGTGGTAAACCGTAGACCCCAGGAACTTTTGGTATCGCGTGTCAGGGGTTTTCCGATTGATTTCTCCCCAGAGAACCCAATACCCCTTAATTAAGGGATAGACCTCAAATTATATGCGGCTTCAATATCATCATTTAAGGTATATTCCTTAATTAAGGGGTATTGGGTTCTCGGGCCACTCAGGTGTCATATAGATACCGAAGCTCAGAAGTTCGTACTGTATTTGGTGCAGATTCGCCGTTTAGGGCAAGCATTGCGCCGGCTTAGGGCTTGTAGGATTTAGGGTTTAGGGTTGAGGGTGGGGTGGTAAACTGATTAAGGTTCCATGTTTAGGACTCCAGATTTCGGGTTCGCAAAGTAAGGCGGCTTTAAGAAACATGGCCTGGGTTAAGGTGCCGAGAATCAATGAGGGGGAGCACAAAGTACGAGAGTACTCTGGGCGCTCGGAACGCCAAACGTCTTTGTGTGCATCATGATGAGTCCCTAAGGGTCCATGTGCCCAAATAGTAGATACTTTGGCCCCAAAGTACCCAAATAGGGACTACTTTAAGGCCAAAGTATCTACTATTTGGGTACATGGGCCCTTACAGAGTGTCATTGAAGCGCGTGAACTATCGAGCCGCTGCCACTGCGTTTTAGACTTGTCTAGACCTTCAACACGTTCAACCCTAAGCCTCTAGCTGCCTGAACACTACAGAGTATATGGTTTGAGAAGCATCATCTCCTGAAGTACCTATGATAGTATGTATCCCAGCAACCATTTTTGTTCGAGAACTTCCTGTTACTGGAGCCAGCTAGGGAAAGCTTTGCATGCTCTGCTTGGCAGCTCTGCTGCTGCTTTCTATGCCATGAAGCCTACTTGAAGCGCCGCGGGTTATGGGTAGTTATCAGCATGGGTGGATGCACCCTCATTGCACTCTAAGCAGCTATGGGTGTAGTTACCGTACGTTTTGTTTGCCCTAGTTACGAAGCCCCCTGATCTTTTCAGTGCCCGGGTCTTCACCCTAAACCCTAAACCCCTAAACCCTAAACCCTAAACCCCTTTGTGTTACAGGTGAAGACGGAACTCCAGCACTCGGCAGAAAGGGCCGGTGCCTACGCTCTCGCCGCGCAGCAGGCGGATGCATGGTGTCAAATTTTCCGGTAGTGTATACTCTGAGGGCCCATGCGATGCTTTGGTGTGAAACGTTTTAGTATGCTTCTATAGCTACTTCAGCAGCGTCAAGCTATATACTGTATGTGATATGCACAGGGGCCTTTAGAAACTAGGATGGAGGGTTTACAAGTCCTCACAAAGCCCAAGACCCATACTCGTCCTTGTTGCTTATGTTATCTAGGGCCCTAGCCATAAAGCCCCTAAACCCTAAACCCTAAACCCTAAACCCTAAACCGTTTCCTGACAAAAGAGTTACAACGTCATAGGTAAGTATGATGAAGCGCAGGGTTAAGCAGGTGGAGCTTCTGTGTTGATGCATCCGGACATTGCCTTGAGGTTCGGTTCAGGGTTTTAGGGTTTAGGGTTTAGAATTTGGGGTTTAGGGTTTGGGGTTTAAGGTTTAGGGTTTAGGGTTGAGGGTCTATGGGGGTTTAGGCGGTTTGGGATGTAGGGTTTAGGCTTAGGGGTTTAGGGTTGAAGGTTCCATGGTCGAGCGACTAGGCATGAGACGTCCCAGACTCCCTAAAACACAAAGCTCTAGATGCTAAACGTTGTGACGTGGAAAGTGCATGCATGCCACAAGCGAGATTAGCTGCTTGATGATAAGAAAAGCTTCAACTTCTCTGAATACGTCCCGATCCCTATGCGGGACATGCCAAATTTCCGGAAGTTTCAACCCGATGTTGCACCTATGTACAGCTGCAAGCCTTTGAATTCTCTGTTGTACGGACTTTATAGACGGCTTGGCCCTCAACAGAGGACACCTGAGCGGTTGAGGTCATCAGGTTTCTGCATGCGCGGCCGCAAGTAAAACCGATGAGAGACTTCCTGAAACCAGCAAGAGCTCCGTAAAGAAGGGATCGAGCCCTTGAAGTGCAGACTACAGATGGTCAGGGGCATTTTGCACCTAGCATTTAGATCTAGAGTATGGTAGAGGTTACGGAAGTGAGAATTCTGCGGCCTACCTAGACCCGAAAATTCAAGGATAGAAGCCTCCAGAATTGGCGACACGACCCTTTCCATCATGATCAGTTGTTTGACCGAGAAAGAATCTCCACAGTTATAGTTTCCTTCTCCCATGTCAGACAACACTCCTGTCTACATTTCGTTATGACCAGCCCGATCAGAAGGCAGGAACTATCTGTAGTTTCAATTGAGTAAGTGTAGTTCTTGCTCTGGGCGACCTCTTTTCACTCCTATAGCAGCCTAATTGCATGTATAATTGGTTAGCTCATGTAGGTTTGACCTGAGTCTCCATTCTGTCGGTCTCCGTAAGCTCTCACCAGGTAAGCTTTACAAGAGCCGGCATATAGTAGCCCCTACTGCCATTCCGACAGCAAGCCCTTGCAAAATTTACAGTTCCCCAAGTCGCAACTCCTAAACCTAATGACCCAATATTGAGCCCTATATCCCTAAACTTTCAAACCCTAGAACCCCTATAACTTGCAACCCTAAACCCTCTACCTTATAGCTTCCCCTTTGGGGCCCTAGAGCCCCGCGCCCAAAGGCCGCCAAGAAGGCAGAGGAAGAGGTGAAGGAGATCAAGGAAGCCCCGGCGGCTGCTGCCCAGGAGGCGGCAAATGCAGCCATCAAGCAATTCAGCCAGCAGGACGCTGAACCGAATTTGTTTATAGTGGTTGAGGGCTTAGTTTAGGAAGTTTAGGGTTTAGGGGTTTAGATCCCTTTGATGCCCAAATCACGGTTGTGCCGTGCTATGATGCGAAGCCCGAGAGCCGAGGACGAGCTGAACAAGAAATTCTTGAGCAACTTCAAGGCGTCCTCGAACGTCCAGTTTGGCGTTTTGTATAGGGTTACAGTGAAGGTTCAGGGTTTACGCCTTATGAGTCATAGCTGTACAGTGTCAGGTTGGTAAAGGCATGCATGAGGTTTGAAGATTTTTGGGGTTGAGAGTTAGGGTTGGAGGGGAGTGGGGGGGGGGGGGGGGGGGCCTTGGCCGCAAAGAGTTTAGGTTTTCGAGCAGCAGGATCCCAGTGTTCAAGCTTGGCTTTGGAGTGTGCTATGGACATGTAGCATCTCAGAAAAAAAAACAGCGTGGAAGATTGCTCTGACCATGCCTTGGGACCACCCTGCTGCTTCAGTCGGGTTGGTGTCTCTGAGATTATCACGTTCACTCCGTGGCAGCTGCTCTGAGAGAGCTGACGCACAGCGTAGCAGCAAATAAGCTCCTGTATGTGGCAAGACCACGGTTACCCAGGCAGTACAACCCTCAAGCACGAACCCCTAAATCATCGGAGTGTTCAAGCTAGGGAAGCCACACATGAAGCCATATCCGACAGTCAAGAGTTCGGGATGACGAACAATTCGTAGCAAATTCGCGTCGCCGAGATGGAGCTTACAACAACACTGCTGATGGAATAATTGTGGGAATGACTACTTCGCTCACGAGTAGTACCGGCATGGTGTAAAAGAAGGTAATGGTGGCAACGATGGCTGACACATGATGGATAAAATTTATCAACGAGGAAAACGACGAAGCGAGTTGGTACGTCAGGCTTGCAATTTGCTTGATGATGACTTTGGTGATGACGAGCATGACTAACATGGTGTTGTTGCTGGTTGGCACTGCCAGCGATGGTGCTCATGAAGATGCGGGTTAAGCTCGAACAGGAAGTTTACGGTGATGATGCCGAGGACATACGACGATGGAACTAGCAGTTAGTAGTGCTTGCGATACGGGCTGGCTAAGTTGTTCTATCTACCGCTTGCTTCTTCTCGGGGCTGGTTTGTCGAACAGCACGGGAGATCTTACATGGGTCTTACCTTGCCGTGTTCATACTACCTGATAGGTTTCATCACTTCACACTTTCGGCTACCGAAAGGCTCATGCCACGCCAAAGATTCCCACGACACCTGCTGCTGCAGCAGTGGCTGCTGGGCCGTACCTTGGCTTCGATGGCAGCCATGCAGAAGACATTGGCGTGGGTCTGTGGCGGTTGCTCTGGTAGAGGCTGGTGGCCGTAGTTGCTAGGAGCACCCGTGTTTCGAATCATCAAATCCGTCAATGTCCCGAATGCTGACGCAAGGAGCCTTCGTACTAGCCAGGCTCAAGAAGTAGTCGTTCAATCACGCATAGTTGGTGCCTAGTTCTGTGCGGGTACTCCCCCGTACGACCATGTCGCGTTCTTTCCAGGGCCCACAAGTCCAGGCCACAGGTGTGAAGTCTGCGCAACGTTGAGCATTACCTATAGTCTCCATTGTAGTTCCTTTTTGGGGATGCCTTAAAAAATCCGAATATGTAGTTGGTTAAACCAAAAAAAGGAACTACAATGGAGACTACAGGTATGTGTTGATTCCACGGGTCTCTATTTGTGCATGCGCTTGTTTCAGCAGCGGTGTGCGCCCTCTTCATGGCACCGGTGCACTTGTGTTCGATTCGCTGAGGATTTCTGTGTTTTGTCGCTTTCGCCTCCGGCTGTCCCGCGCCCCAAGCCGGAGAGGCCTTCCCAAGCGGCGCGAAGCGTGCTTGCTCCGCCCATAAGGAAATGGGCAAAGGTAAGAGGTATAGCAGTACCCTAGCCAGCACACAAACTACAGTACGAAGAACGTACCACTATTCACCTGGACATATGGAGCATGAAGAGTATCAATGAGCAGTGGCGGGAAAACGCCAAGAGTGTTGCATCCTATCACTATAGTAGCATTGGTTTCAGCAGAAGGAAAGAATGATACCATGTGTAGTGGAAGTACGACATGATCAGTAGTTCAATGACGGTGGCAATACACGGAAGATCAGAACAGTATCGAGGACATTGCTGAAGAAGTTACGTTTTGTGTTCTACCGAGGCCGAACAAACACAGTGTATGGCCGTTATGAAAAGCTATTGGCCGCAATGCCAGCACTGTCATCACACAGCCGCCGCACTAGCCTCACGGCCGAGGTATCATGCAGCAATTCGGCAGGTGGAAAGCTCCTCGGCGATCCAGTAGTGGCCGATCCCAGGGTTTCTTGTTGATTGAGTCCCTTGATTGTCAGAGTTCGGCAGGTTTCGGTAGCACAGGCCTATATCAAGAAAGGCTTCGCAGCTTCGCTGTCCATTGAAGTGCAAGCCCTGGACCCGACATCTTAGTCCAAAGCCCTGATGGGCGATGGCCCCGACCAAGATTCGAATCAGAAGCCATGCCACTCAGACGACCAGTGGGCTTAGTACCTGCAGCTTTCTCCTGGAAGGAGATGAATGTGCCGAAACGGCTCGCCGGCTTCGCCCAAAAGATCTATAATCACTATGAATATGGATCTACAGCAACACTACCATGAATACAAATCATCATACGAAGAACAACACGAACAACGGAATGGTAGTAGTAAATGAAGGTCGGAACTCCCAAATCAAACTCCAAACCCGCAGTGGGAACCTCTGCCGAGGCACCCAAGGCCTCTACGAGGCAAAGGCAGCACAGCTGAGCTCCGAAGCGGATTTACTTCGCGCCAGCTCGGACAGCACCCACCACCAGATCCATGCATACGAGGCGGTTGTGGGATTTAGGGTTTGGATTTTTGGTTGGGACGGTCTTCCGGGCTGAGAAAGAGTCTCGGATGGAGGGTTTTGCCCCGGTAGCCAACCCAAGATATGCAGTTGAAGCGTGCTGGTTCTGCGAGTAGCCTGCTCTATGACTGGCAGGTTGGGATGCAGGTCAGATGTTTTTGTTCAGCCTTCGCAACCTGACACATTGCCAAGCGGAGTCTTGTCATCCCACTACAAGCAGTGCTTCAAATTGGATCTCGGCAAACAAAAATTGGATCTCTGGAAGCTTGAACAGCTTTCAGCCGAGCACCTTCATCCAACCGTAACCCTGAGCCCAGGATTTTTCACTCAATACAACGCAGCGAATCCCAAAGCTCGAGCTGCGTCAAGCATTGCTTTAGCGAGGCGGCCGGCAACGTCCAAGCAGCAAAACAGATCCAGACGCAGGCGCATGACCTTCTCGCAACTTGGCCGTGATTTACGAACGTAAGTTATTTAAGGATTTAGGATTCGGTGTTTCCTGTGTTGTTGACGGGAACTTTTCCTTGTTTGATGATCGTTCTTGTGTTACGGCTTTCCTTGAACAATGTTTTGACACACCTGAGGGCCTACAGTGTATATACGCGGCAGTAAACTTGGCACATATCTGAGGAGCACTTGAAAGCACTGCTCAGAAAGTTGTGTTGCACCAGTTGTGAGTTGCGCAAAATGAATAGTTGCACCCTAAACCCTAAACCCTACATGAAGCAGCCAAAACAATCGGTTGAAACATAGGAAGCAAATCCAGAAAAAAATAGACGTCGCCCTGATGCCAATTTCTATGGCTGATCTATGGTATGTTTATGTTTGTTGTTGGTTTCTATGTGCTTTCCCATTATATGTCTAGTTGGTTGTGTGTTATTTGAATGTCGTTTCAATTTTGAACCTCTTGCCGAGACAGAACCTGCCTTACATAGGAAATATATGACAGGTACACCCAAGAATGGAAGTATGTTACAGAAGATAGAAGAATGTAACATCATAGGAACATGGACACCGAAATAGAACGAGCATAGAAAGTGGTGTCGAGCACCGGTCCCATTCGTGTGCTACTTTCCTTATTTGTAGTTGCCTATGTTGCATGTCATATTGAATTCTGTTTTGTTATCTATGTACTTAGTTTGAACATAAGCCAGGTTTATATAGGTACTCCGCCTCGCAAGAATATCGTTGGCATCAACCGCCAGAATCTACCCCGGCCGACGCCTTAACCAGAAAGAGTTCAAATACCCTAAACCCTAAACCCTAAACCCGGTGTTTCAGAAGCTTTGCAAGTCAAAGGGGGGTCACCGAGACAGCGAGCTGCCAAGCCTAGAAAGCTTCCGACGCCCATCTGGAAGCTGAGAGCCCTAGACCTGCAACCAACATGTGCAGCCCTAAACCTTACCTAGACCCTATAAAACCTTCCTTTGTAGGGCTCGCTGCTATGATTCTTTCTAGAAGTCCTTGCAACCGTGGGTTGCTTGGGGTTGAACCGAACCCTAAACGACCACCAGCTTCCGCACCTCGCTGTTTGTCCCTCATTCTTAGAAGCTATTACACAAACCGTAAACCCTAAACCTTAACAATCACTACCTGTAGTCTCCATTGTAGTTCCTTTTTTGGTTAAGGATTTTATAAGGCATTTCCAAAAAGGAACTACAATGGAGACTAGAGGTAGTACACAAACCGTAAACCCTAAACCTTAACAACCACTAGACATTGTAGTTGCTGTGCTAGTTGGACACAAGAGACCTCGTCTGGCGGAGTCCGAGTTGCGAGAGCGTAAACCTTGAACCCGTAACAGTCATCCTCAACCCTCAACCCTAAACCCTAAACCCCTAAACCCTAAACCCTAAACCCTAAACCCTAAACCCTAAACCAAAGCCCGAAACGGTCATCCAAGGTACGGTCCCTGGAGAAGGAAACCGAGGCCGCAGAGGCCTCGAAGAGAGAGTTCGGAAGGATTCTCTCCAGGATCTTGTCGGTACAGGGGGTTTAGGGTTTATAAAGGGTTTAGGGTTTAGGGTTTAGGGTTTAGGGTTTAGGGTTTGGGGTTCAGGGGTTTAGGGGTTTAGGGGTTTCAGGGTTAGGGTTTAAGGGTTTAGGGTTCAGGGTTTAGGGTAAAGGGTTTAGGGTTTAGGGATGGTCTAGGGTTTAGGGATATAGCGGGTATCGGGATTCCTGCAAGGTTTCTATAAGGGTTTTTTGAGGAGTTCA
>CAJNDV010033331.1:117130-132471 GCA_905221635.1 Symbiodinium sp. CCMP2456
GCAATCCCCGGCACCTCTAAACCCCTAAACCCTTAAACCCTAAACCCTAAACCCCAAACCCCTAAACGCTAAACCCCTAAACCCCTAAACCCCTAAACCCTAAACCCTAAACCCTGAGTCCGCCACTCTCCTCCATAGCGTCTTTGGCCAGCCGCAGTGTCTCCTCCAACTGCTCTCGGATCAGCTCCTCGAAGCGGGCGCGCGTGATCTGGCAGGAGAAGTCGTGGCCCTCCTGAGAAGCGAAGCCATCCAACCCTAAAGCCCTAAAAAGCCCTAANNAAGCCCTAAACCCTAAACCTTTGGCTTTGGGTTCCATGTAGGCGCCTTAAAGACTTACCCAGATTAGCTTGGGGTTGCTTATTATAACTATAACTATAGTATAATGTGCCCATTATAGTTGTTATTAAGGCCTCAGAGCAGGCCAGAGAACTCCGAGTTCTTCAAGGGCCGCTCTATCGGGCTCTATTTGGGTGGTTCTCTAAATTAGGGCCCCTTTTTGGGTGCCCAAAATAGTACGGCACCCTTATGAAGAGGACCCAAAATTGGCCCTAGTCTAGAGAACTACCCATATCGGGCTGACATTGTTGCTTCTGTGACTGGGTTGCAATCCGTGTTCTGGCCAATCGGCGGATGCCGTTTGCAGGCTTCTTCGGGCTTTCTCTCTCCGTTCTCAGCAACCTCGACAATCACCAACCCCCCAGGTACCTACTATATAGGGCCCTAGGGGCTCTAGTACCCTTTATGGTAGGTACCTGGGCGGTTAGGGAATGATAAACCCTGCACTTGTTTCTCAAACTCCTCCCGAACTCGTTCGCACGGTATCCCGAGTAGCATTCAACTTCCAAGACCACAAGAACACTAAACCCTAAACCCTAAACCCTAAACCCCTAAACCACATCATGATCTTTCGAGAGACAAGCATCGACCAACGAGTCAACTTCGATCACAGCCTGGATGTCGTGGCTTAGCCTGCCTCAAGGGGTAAGATGTGCAATCGTCACTCTGGCTGGATTTCGCGTTTGAGTGCACAAGGTTCTGCGCCATCTCCATGCAGCATGGTTTGTGAACTGCAACCCTTAAGTGTTTTGGCACATCAGTGTCCATCACTGATCCTCGAAATGCAACGGGATGTGCTTGACCTGTCCGGCGCTGCTGTTTTATTGTTTTTCCTGCTGTTGTTGTTGTCGGTGATGGTGGTGGTGGTGGGGGTGGTGGGGGCGGGGTTGGGGGCGGCGGCAGCGGCAGCACGGGTGGTGTCGTCGCTGTGCTTCGATTACCTCTTTTGCTAGAGCTGAGCCCGCGGCACTTTGCTCGCTCGCACGCTTTCTGAAGCCGACGGAGAGCTCTTGGTCGTGCACGGAGGTCCACACCGGGGTGCTCCCGGGAGAATTGCGCTAGGCAGTATTCCTCGGCTAGGAACTCCAAGAAGCATAATAATCATGGCAAAAATAATACTTGCTTTGCCAGCAATTCCGTCGATTAGGACGACGATAATAACGCCTTGCCTAATCATCCAGTCATGCGGTTCGAAGCCACGGGTCCAGATGCATACGTGGTGTTCTTTTGCTTGTCATGCGCATGCGATCAGATACTCCGGAAGACACTGAAACATAGCAGCATAACCCTTCCCTAATTGCATTTCATGCATTCAAAGGCACCAGCAAACGTCCATCCAAGTCCTCCACAGCACTGGCGCGACCCAAGAAGTGGGATTTCTGTGGTACCTTCTTCCGTACCATCCTATCATCAGAACTGGTGGCATGTTCTACATCTGAGAATGACTCATACCACTCCTAACTGGTCCTAACTACTAATGCGAAGAATAGAAATGCTGCTTTTACTCTCATGGTTGCTAGTTCTACTGCTGGCTGCTGTTGCTAATGTGAGTCCTTTTGCCACGTGCGTGCTTGTGGTGTTGTTCTATTTCAACCATTGCCGATACTGTCTTTGGGACAGTTGTATCGGCGCCACTAATAAACAACGGAAGCCCTAAACCCTAACCCCTAAACCCTTAAACCCAAATCCCTAAATCCTAACCCTAAACCCTAACAAACCCTTACCCCCTAAACCCTAAACCCCAACAAGGGGTCTGCCCGCATCGCTGAGCTGCTAGGACTTCTCCTACGCAGAGCCCTTTAGGGTTTAGGGTTTCGGGGTTAGGGTCTAGAATCTCCTTAAACTGAGAAGAAATCCTGGTTTGGGTTTGAAGTTCCCGGCAGAAACCCTCCTGAACCTTCCGCACAGTGGAGGTCTAGATTTCTGCATTATCGATGAGCCTCCTACTTCAAGATTTTGCAAACACTTCCGTGCAGGTTCTGAAGCTTCCGTCGGCTTCACGATGTTCTGGATCGCTGGCAACATGGTCCTAACACAGCATCACGCAAAACCCGAGACTATAGCGTGTTGGTTCCCGAGTCCTCGCCACCATGGCGAGCAGAACCGGCGGTGGACTTGATCCTCGAAGTTCGTTATTGACTAGGTCTAAGCCTACATCGCTACCGCCTAGACCTCGGGGTAGCTTGTTTTCTCTGCTAGAGCCTACTTGTACTGCAGGTGCTTGCGATCTGGTGCTGCAAGTGGATGGCGCCACGCTTCTGTTCTTCAGCGCCGACCTTCCCTAGATGTGATAGAGCATCGTGACAAGGCAGGTTGAGGGGTGACACAGCAATGGACACTCTCATCTTACATGCGGTATGTTTGAAAGAACCGTGAAGCTTGGAAAGCCGAAGTACGCCAGCACCGAGCCTCCAGCATAAACCCTTTTTGAAGCCTTATATTGCAAGCTTATAGTAGTTGCGGGACCGAGCAACTCTTCGGGTTGTCTGGGTGAGAAGCAGCCAGCTGGCGATGAAACGAAAGCCCACAGGATAGGATCTTGAAACTGAGGTCCATGATAGCGTAGTTATATAGGGACAAGTTATTAGCAATAATCAGACTGCTTAGGTATGAAAATGCTGAATGGCTCGACTTATGTCTAGGGCCCCATGGCCCACTGAACGGGTGGAAGCTGATGAGATCACAAGCGCCCTACGGTAGTCCACACCACGCAGGTAGACCTCGCCAGCTGCACACCAGGGCACTCGAAGATGCCGTCCTCGATCGTGAGGACGGTCACGTCCGTGGAGCAGCCCCCCATGTCCTGAAACTTTCGATGGTTCGCTGGAGTTCAACATCACGGTTTGGAGTTTAGGGTTTGTGGTTATGGTACAAGGGGGACAAGTTCCACAACATGGACAAGCCCACTCCTGATCCGGAAGACCTGGCTGCGATCTTTTCCGGCAAGCTTCCGCCAAATGACGTCATTTACCACCCCCCCCCTAAACGAGGGTATAATGTAGGGGCCTGAAGAATCGCAACAGCTTGTTGGGGCATCTTGAAGCATGACTATATCAGGACTATAGGGGATGCTGTCACTGATTGCTCCGAACCCTCATCTGCGGCAGGCTGCGACCAACACCGCATTGCGCTCGGACTCATGATACCTCGGCAAGGAACTTAGGATTACAGGTTTTTTGGGCGGTATAGGGCGCAAGAACACGGTGCATGTGATTCACACATGAGGTGGAATGCATACCTCAAAACCCCAAACCCTAAACCCCTAAACCCTAGACACTAAACCCCTAAACCCTAAAACCCCTCAACCCTAGACACTAAACCCCTAAACCCTAAACCCTAAGCTCTAAAATCCTAAACCCTAAACCGTGCTCTGTTTGGAGATGGTAGGTCAGAGCGGCTTGTCCAAACCCAGGGCGATGGCAGCTGAAGTCGGCTCGTTGATGATCCTGCGAGGCACTAGTAGTAATTTTTGTGGGGTTCAGGGTTCGAGGTTTATAGGGTTTAGGTTTAAGGTTTAGGGTTTAGGGTTTAGGGTTTAGGGTTTAGGGTAATTTTTGGCAATCATAATGGTATTAACAAAAAGGATAGTAGTCAACTTTCAGCAATCATAAATAGTACTAACAAAAAGGATAGTAGCAATTTTAGCAATCATAATTTCTAATAGTCTTAACCAAAAAATAATTTCTAATAGTCTTAACCAAAAAATAATTTCTAATAGTCTTAACCAAAAAATACTAGTAATATCCTGACCTTTTTTCCTAAGTTGTGCACCTTCGGGCCGAGGCAAGCAGGCATGAAGTGTGCACTCTGCGCTCAAGGACATGGGAGTTTCAGAAAATTAGGGGTACCTTATTTTGGGGTCCTTATAATAGGGATCCTATTATTTAGGGTACTATATTAGGGTCCCCTATTCTCGGAAACTCCTTATAATAGGGATCCGATTATTTAGGGTACTATATTAGGGTCCCCTATTTTCGGAAACCCCCACATGACAACCGGAGGGGTCCTGAGCACATTGAAGCCCGCGATGGCCCCGGCGTCTTTTGCGGCCTGCAAGTTTCTTCCACTCTTAACCCTAAACCCCCAGGTACCTACTATATAGGGTACTAGAGCCCCTAGGGGCCCTATATAGTAGGTACCTGGATTGGGGATTGGCGTGATGTCGGATTGGCAATTCTATTCTTTTGCGCTCAATATCATATATATCCTCTTCTTGCATCTTGATTGCACGGTTGGCAGATCCGTTCTACTGCTACATGTACGTCAGTAAGAAGATGCGTATGACTGCTTGCGTAGCCACTTTCTCCAACGGGTGAAAGCTGTTTCTGATACGGTTGGTGATATAAATCCTGCATTACCCATAATAAGTAATATACAATAACTCCCATATTTTAAAATCCTTAAGGTAACGCAGGATGGATATCCTCAACAGTAGTTCTCATTGTTCGGTGATGTTTGTTATCGAAAGCGCGGCGCATGATTTTTCCCTGGAGGTGGTTGACCAATTTCGAAACTCCAAAACACCCCCCCCAATCCTAAACCTTAAACCTTAAAGACCTTAAGAGCCCCAAACCTAAAACTGCATAGTGGCAGTCCTTTTCATCTACACTTATAAACCGTGTCATTGCTTTCTGTTTTCTTGTTGTTGATGCTCATAATAAAAAAAAGTCAGAACATCATTCCTAAACCCTAAGTCATCGATACTAGCTTAACCCTAAACCCTAAACCCTAAACCTAAAGGTTTAGGGTTTAGGGTTCAGGGTTTGAGTTTGAACATCCCTGGCCTGGCGCTGCGCGTCGTTGAAGGATGCCGGTACCGTCAGAACGGCGCCGATGGACTGGCTGTGCGTGTTTAGGGATTTAGGGTTTAGGGTTTAGGGTTTAGGGTTCAGGGGTTTAGGGTTTAGGGTAAATCTCTGGGTTGAGGGATTCGGGACCGGTGTAAAGCCACAGTGTAAGACTACATGCTATGCGTTCTTTCATGGACTGTAATGTGTACTATACAGCAATACATCAACATATATTCTCATATAAGGCTATAATACCCTAAACCCTAAACCCTAAACCCTAAAACCTAAACCGTGGCTCTATAGCCTCAGGGGTAGAGAGGATTAGGGTGCACCGGGTTTTGCTCGGAGCTTGGGGAATCGGGCCGGTTCAGCTGATCTCGCTGTGGCTTGTGCTGGCTTCTTGTGGTTGGGGTTGACCCCCAAACCCTAAACCCCAAACGGGTTTAGGGTTTAGGGTTTAGGGTTTAGGGCGTGTTTAGGGCTTCAGGGTGTTTGCTCTGGAGTCGTCCATTCAAGTCCTGCTCGTCATATGGCTCATCGAGATTCCTGTTGTCGGTTTAGGGTTTAGGACGGAAGCCCTGACTCAAGGTTCCGAAGTCTTCAAACAATAAGCCTGATTCGTCCTCGGCTCTAGACTGATGGCTTGTTCATCGTAAGCAATCAGCCCTTCAGGTTCAGGCTTGAAGCAAGTTGTTCTGATTGACTCCTCACCCTCTTGTTGCTCTTACTCCTACTCCGCAGGGCTCCTTATCATACGATAGTTAATACCCTTAGTCTTTGATCTTGTTGTCTGCAGAAACAGACATCCTTCGTGTCCGCAAGGCCAGTGTGCTCAACGATCGTGTTCTTTAGCTCACCTTGGAATTCAGGCGAGGGAGAGTGTTGGGGCCTGCGGCGCTTCAGGTCTACTGTAGGGTGTTAGTGTCGGGTTTCGGGTTTGGGGTGCCAGGTGGGGATCAAGGTTCTGTGACTGCCGGGTTTAGTCTGCGCGCTCCCCTTCTCTTGACAAGAACAGTGGAGCCAAATCAACTTACATAGCCCGAGTTGCAAACAAAGGCTGTAATCAAAACACCGATTCTAAGCAGTAGCACCAACAATGAAGACACTCGCAACAGACCAAAGAACGCTGAGAATCATAGTGCTGACAATCTTACAGTGGCTTTGAGTCTTTGGCTTCTTCGGCCCTTCGGCTCAGAGATTTCATCTTTGGCGGGTTTGGGGTTGTGGCCCTCGTGCGTAGCAGATCTTACGAAGCTGCAGACGCACAGGGCTGCAGTTTGAGGAGAACGGTTCAGGCCTTGCACCTAATATAGGGGCCTTACAGTAACAAGTAGAATAATTAGGGGTTTTGGGGCCCATTATACGATATAGTTATAATGAGGAGACCCCCCCAAAAAAATTGTATTGGCAATTATTTTAGGCCCCAAGCGTAGGATGACCTAGAGCTCTCATGTGCTCGGTAGGCCTGCGCTCACTGCTTCTTTCAGGCCCCGAGGCTCTTCCCCGAAGTAAGACTTATCAAATCCTTAGTATATACTTGGTTAAACAAACAAACGGGACTACAATGGAGACTATAGGTAGGATAACACATCACAGTCTTGCTTAAGACAAGCCAATTTCATATCATCTTTGGCAACACTATGGTATAATGGTTGAGGGTTTCCTGCTTGAGAGCTGGATGACGAGACTGGCATGTTTCGAGGGAGTCTAGGAGCCGTAACAGTTGGAGTAGGGGTTGGTTTAGGGTTTAGGGTTTAGGGTTTAGGGTCCCTAAACCCTGCAGGGCATAAGCGGACATGACTACTAATCATGGCAACACCTTGAATGAATGGCTTTGCACGCTAGTGCTCCGGCTGTTCCGCTGTTGGCGGGGGCACAAGACTTTCTCATCGGCATCGCACGAAGCCGTTGCCCTGAACCCTAAACCCTAAAACCCCCCTAAAACCCAAAACCCTAAACCCAAAGCCCTAAACCCTAGAACCCTAAAACCCTAAAACCCTAAAACCCTAAACCCTAAACCCTAGAACCTCGGAATCCAAGCTGCGCAAGATGAGCGCCAGAACTTCTTCAGGATAAAGGAGCTTCCTGGAAGTGGCTTTCTTAGCTCCGGGGATTCACGGCTTAGGTGTTTTAGGGTTAAAGGTGTGAGGCAGGGGCTCTATAGGGTGCGAGGTTGGGGGTGTAATTAGGGCATATAGGGTTTCGGGTACAAGGTTCGGGGTTTCGGGTATGTGTTTTTTTTTTAAGTGCGGTGACGTGGCCCTTTTCCTCCAAGCGAGCAGTATATGGTTTAGGGCTTCGGGTGGGGGGTGCGCGGAAGTCTGACAGGGCGTGAGCTTTGCAAAAAGCCGAGCAAGTACCTGTATGGCTAAATATAGGGGGCCTCAAAAATTACCAATGCTATTTTGGGGGCTCCTTATTATGATTGTAGTAGAGTGTACCCCAATACACCCCCAAAACCCTGTTCTAATTATTAAGGCCCGGAAATTAATTCGAAGCTCCGCTTCGCCCCTCTAAACCGAACCTCCAGGCTTCCCAGGAATGCACATGGCAACCCTTTGAACCCTACAACCCCTCAATGCACAAAAGAAAGACCCATGGACCCTAGCGCCAGATTAGCTGCTCTTCTTCGCCCCAGCGGACAGGAATGACAGCTTGCTGGTTCTTGCCCTCAACGACCTGAAGATGCGCTTACTCGTGCTCTTCGGGCTGATTTCTGGGGGTCATGGGCATAGGCTATGTGTATATATCTATCTATTTACTTACCTCCCTACCTACTTAGCCAGCTAGCTAGTTGGCTAGCTATCGATATATCTTTATGTACAAATACATATTTTGAGACACATATAAATATAGTGTGTATATATATATATCTCTATATATATATATATACTTGTAAGGAGATGTACATGTTTTAAGGCTTAGGGTGTAGGGTTTAGACATGAACTTGTCACGGCAAATACCAGACTTGTCCGAAGTTTTTTGGGCCTCTGAACCTCAACTCAGCTTCCCGGACAACTGCTCAACCCAGGGCCATGTTAGGCGTCCATACAGGGGCATAATGTAGGGGCCTTAACAATTAGAATAGGGTCAAGGGGTATACTATACCATCATTCCTCTAAGGAGCCCCCAACACCCTACATAATTATAGCAAGGAGCCCCCAAAACCCTGTTCTAATTACTAAGGCCCCTACATTTATTACTGCTCATAACAACCCGAGCATGAGTCCACGGAGACCTGCACTGAGCAAAGGGACCCAAGAGATTCCGGAGATCCTGCCGCACAGATGCCCGGGGCCACTCCACAGGCGAAACACGACAGTCTGCCAACACACTACAGCTGCGAGATTGAAGCTCAAAGAAGCTCAAATGCAAAACAAACACTCACACCCTACCAAACGGCATGGTTAAAGCCCTATGCTCTATCCTATGCGTCCAATCAAGCCCACAAGACACAAACTAAGACACTGTGCGCCCTGAGCCCAGTTCTGCCCCAGGGGCCCGGAACGGGAGGTGCCGGAGGTCTTCGGCCAAGTCGGGGCTGTTCCATTTCCGTCCCAACAGTCGCTTCACACCGAAGACCTCACACACTTCGGTTAGGTTTAGGGTTTAGGGTTTAGGGTTTAGGGTCATCATGACGTGAAAACTGCTGGAAGGTACTGATACCACTGGACAGTAACACATACGACCAATGACACGCATAAAATCAACAGGTTCAACACCCGGCAACGGTCAAGGTTGTCGTTGCAATGCCGCTGCAGTTTAGAGCTGTGATCGTGGTCGTGGCAGTGGTGGCGACGGTCGTGAGCTACAGCGAGGAAGGTCTTGAAGGAGATGATCCTAAACCCTAAACCCTAACATGCGGACGTTGCTGTTCTTGTCGTTGCTGCTGAAAGGGCCCGAGATCCTCAAACTGAGCCGAGACCCGGGTTTAGGGTTTAGGGTTTTAGGGTTTAGGGTTTAGGGTTTAGGGTTTCGGGTTTTAGGGTTTACGGTTTTAGGGTTTTAGGGTTTAGGGTTTTAGGGTTTAGGGTTTAGGGTTCGCACTGAGTGCAGGACCAAAGCCCAGAATCTCAATGCTGTCAAGCTGCAATGTCCTCTGGCGGTAAGCCACTCCTTCAAAGCGTCAGATGCTGCAGACCCAAACCAATTTCAAGAAGCGAAGAAAATACATAGTGCACAGTTGTGTAAGAGGATGCAATATACAACACAGCACGGTGCAAACTGCAAAGTGTCTATGTGTATCCACTTGTGCTTATACGCAGACAGGTTGGTACGTAGATATGCATGTGCGCACACACACACACACATTACCTGCAAATGCTGCCTGCCTGCCTCTGAACTAGTACGATTGTCGGCCACGATGAAATCTGAAATGGCAACTGGAAATGTGGAGAGGCACTAGACTCAGCATCCTAAAGAATCATGGTTTTTACGGGAGTGCTTGTCACGCGGGGCACAGCGAACAAACTCGCCATGGAGAGCCAGTGCCCTCATCCGACCATGCATGTGCCATGAGCAGCGACACCGTCATTGGCATGCCGATGCTGGTAAGCGGCGTCTGCGCCGCTTCGCCCACCAAGAGCTGACCATCCTTCTCTCCGAAGGGCACAAATTGGGGCTTGCTGCAAATTTTGTTTGCTTCTTGGGATCCTTCTCATCGTAGCTTCGATCAGCAAGGGTGCGTTTGCAGGAAAGCCCAACCGCTCCAAGTCAAGTGCAGCTGTGTGTGCTTAGGAACCCGGGCAGACAGGAGAATGCCTACCCTTGGAGGACTCCGAGTGCCAAGCAAGATTTCAAGCAATTAAATTAATCCGTCGAAAGCACTGAGAATTGGATGATTCTCCGCGCAAACGATGCACTTCTTGGCCGGGAAATTGCAGGATCCGCATAAATTACACGACAAAACGTAGCGCACACGCTGATACACATACAACACAGAGCTTTATTCCGAGAGTGAAGATGACAACTGCCAGCATGTTGTCTATGGCTTCTCATTGCCATGTTGCCACCCCTCAACATTTTAGTTGCGGTTTTGCAGTGACTGCGGCCCCTTGCCGACAACCGTTGACGCCATATAGCTCGTCTCGATCCGATAAGCAGCACAAGGTATTTGAATTTCAGATATCACATGTCGGGTACTACAGCGCCGATAGACTTCTGAGCACCTGTGAAGGCTCCTGAATGCAATATATACTTTCAGTGCAGAGAATTAAAAGCCTACGAACCCAACCTTTCGATGAGCATGGTGCTAGACATCTTGAGTAGGTGAAGCGGCATGCAACCGCAGACGCTCAAGACACGAGCAAAGTGAGTACAGTCCAAAGCCCGAATCCCCTGCCCTGCCTTCACGGCGATGCAGCAGGGAGTTTCTCGGTTGCCCTGTCCATTGACCAACACAGTGGCACCTCAGCTGTGGTGGCGACAGTCTCTAGAGAAGTCGGCGCCGGACACTGTGAACTTAACTTGGTCGTGAGAGGTGCGTGTTCGATGACACGCTGCTCGGGCAAAAGTGTGGATGCACATCGCTGTTTAGGGTTTAGGGTTTAGGGTTTAGTGTTAGACAAGCAAGGTGCCATCAATCGTGGCCGGGCTCAACCTGTGAACAGGGCAGGCTGTTAGAAACGACGCGGGAGGCTTCAAACGCTTGCTAGAGGGCCTTGCCGGGCCTTTGCAACATGGACGTCGACTCGACCTGCTCTCCTAAACTCTAAGTCCTAAACCCTAAACCCACGGTTTAGGGTTTAGGGTTTAGGGGTTTAGGGTGATTCGGTCCATCAGTCTTCGAACTCACGGAGCTTCCGCAGCACAGTGTATTTGTTGGGAACCTCGGGCCCCTAAACCCTAAACCCTTCCGCGGGACTCCGTGACCGGTTCAAGGAAATGCCGAAATGCTGAGCACCATGAGCTGCCCCTCTTGTGCCCAAGCCCCTCTCTCAATCCAGTACTAGCACCGAAACCCCAGACCCTAACACAGTAACACCCCAAGTCATGCTGTCAAGATGCTGTTCCCTTCGAAAATGGCAACACGCGCATTTGTGGCGCCAAGATCAATGCCACAGTTGCTTCCTGGACAGGCGGAGAGCGTTAGAAAGAGAAGCCAGAATCATGACAAGATGCACTTAAATCCTCTGAAGTCCTGTCGCAGTTGGTGAGTGCCTGCTGCAAAGAAATACGGCAAAAAAAAAAGTTCTTTGGACTTTGGGCCTTCAGTACTTCTTGCATCTCCGAATTTCACCCCTTCCTTAAACCCTAAACCCTGAAACCAAAACCCAAAATCCCAAAACCCTAAACCCTGAACCCTAAACCCTGAACCCCAAACCCTGAACCCTAGACCCTAAACCCTGAACCCCAAACCCTAAACCCTAAACCGCGGTCCAGGCTTTGGAGGCGCAGGTGCTGGCAGGGAGATCCAAGGAATTGGGCGCGGAGGGGCCGTCTGCTCCAAGGGCACCTCATTAGGGTATTTCTCTAAATTAGTGTCCCTTTTAAGGTCCTTTTTGTAAGGGTGCCGTACTATATTAGGGTTTTGGGGTTTAGGGTTTGGGGGTTCAGGGGTTCTGGGTTTGGGGTTTTTTTTTAAATGCAATGCGCCCCCTTTCCCATCTGCACGAGCGAAGGAGCGTACTCCATTGGAGTTGCACCGTAACAAGGGGTCCTGTTGAGAGGAAGAACCCCAACAAATGTGCCAACGATCCTGCTTTTAAGATCCACGACACCACAACGAAGTCAAATGATATAAGACACGTCAAAGCAGCCGCAAAACAGATCTACTTCACTGCCCTTCAGATGACTCAGAAGAACGAGAGCGTCGACGACGAAGTACAGCCAACTCTCCCATTTCCCCATCAGCATCATCGACGTCTACACCAGACACATGGATCTCCCCATTGTCCCGTCTCCAGCCACAAAGCCAGCTTCACCATCGGCAGGCAGGGAAGGAACATCAGGTCCAGCACCGCCAGGTCGAAGACGTGCAGGAGGTACCCCTCGACGTCGTCCAGCGAACCCATACAGCATCCTCCGAAGGTCATCACGCCTGTCACCAGGAGGAGGCGTCCATGACGAAGATGATCCCATTCCCTCCAAAGCTCCTTCACGGCTACGAGAACGCTCCCGAGTATGCACAGGAGTAGCCATTCCAGACATCATCCTCGGTGGCGGGCGTTGGTGTTGATAACGGCGACGACTGGCAACCCCAAACAACTTCCGTTGAACATGCGGGCGCTCCGGCAGTGGTCCTAGCACCGAACTGTTAGGTCGTGCATCCGTAGAAGCTTGAACCATAAACAATTCCTCGGAGGAGGGAGTGGCCGTTGGAAGCAGCGGCCAAATATTCCTCACATGTCGTTGCCAACCACGGCGCCGTAGGCCCGCTAGTTGCAGCGGCGAATAGCCAGGCAGGTCACGCTGAATCTCACCCCTCGACGGGAGGGTCGGATTGAGCAGTACCACCGGCGAAGTAACCTCCACTCTGGGAGCAGCTCGAGAACCACTGGAGCCCGAGGAGGCCTGCTGAATGACCTCGTCCCAGATGTTGGCTTCCACCATTGCAGCATTCAGCGGATATGCCTCCCGGGGTTGAGGGAGCCATGACGCGATCTCTTCCATGGCGACGAGGTTGAGGCGAAGGCAGTGATGTAGACGCCTTTGACGATCTTGCAAGCGCCTCATGACATCAATAACGTCAGCTTCACCGCATTGGAGGAGCTGTCTATTGACCATATCCCTCACTTGTTCCTCAGCATTCGCGAGGGGTAGGGTGGAAGTCGTCGAGGTTGAAGTGGTAGAGCACGTTCCAGTCAATCCCTGAGAGGCCACGATTTCCCAACCCATCTGTACCAGGCCAAAATGGACAACGTTGTCAAAGTCAACCTCACAGCACAGGAAGGCAAACGTTGTTGTAGTCGAAGTGGCCGGGTTGTCAAGGGAGGAAGACGACGAGGACGGCGGTTCTCTCCATATTCCCTGCAAGGTATCCGGCACCGTAATTGTGGGCAGCATGGCTGGCGCATCTTCACCCTCCGTCACCTCAGCAGACTCAAGTTCTTCGGAGCGGTCAGGCAAGGCAACATTGTGTGTGTCACCCGCCATAGCAGACGAGCCCGGGGTTTGGGGTTTAGGGTTTAGGGGTTTAGGGGTTTAGGGGTTCAGGGGTTCAGGGTTTGGGGTTCAGGGGTTCAGGGTTTGGGGTTTAGGGGTTCAGGGGTTCAGGGTTTGGGGTTTAGGGGTTCAGGGTTGGGGTTTGGGGTTTGGGGATTCAGGGGTTCAGGGTTTGGGGTTTAGGGGTTCAGGGGTTCAGGGTTTAGGGTTTAGGGGTTTAGGTCATCACCCAGAGAACCCAATACCCCCTAATTAAGGAATATACCTTAAACCATAATAATAAGGCCCCTATAATTTAAGGTATATTGCTTGATTATGGGGTATTGGGTTCTCTGGGAACCTGATATTCTGGCACAGCATGAAGAGCTGGGAGCTATTGGCAAAGCCAGACCAGTTGCGGAACACTCCGCGCAGTAAAGGCTTTCGTATCTTTGTCACAAGGGCCAGTGTAGGCGGGTAGCCGTATGATTGTACGATCTCCCACTAACTGCCTTCTCTGACTTACGATGACGTCCTAGCCCTGCACCCGCCAGACTTCATGTTCGTGCTAAGCGCATCATCGTGGTCAGGCGAGTTCAACCATGATCCTGCATCAATGCCCCCTGTATGGAAACAATACAGTCTGAGTTTGGTTTGCAGGGTTTAGGCCTTTCTGAGTCTTGAAAGCACGGATGACATAGCCGTACTTTAGCAGGCTTTTGATAGCCGTGCCAGAGGATTTATAGCATCGGCTCGACTCGATGGCCTCTTGTGCGGTTTCCTTTGACCACGCTGGACGCCACCATAATCAACTGAAGCTGTGCCTCGTCCTGCACAGCAATTTGAAGAACGCCACCTGGAGCACTCGTGCTTGCGCCAGAACGGTGTCACCAAGACCTCGCGCCCGGAAATACAAAGCTTTTTTTTCAGCGGCTATGTCAATCCCAAGCCCTCAGATCCTAAACCGTTTGCCGAACCTTAAGGGCTAAGACCTCAGAATAAGCGTGTAGTGGAGAAATCTTTCTGAATGCAAGAGCCCGCTTCCTGAAACGGCAGTTTCAAAAAAAATACTAGACCCGAAGGCAGGATCCTGACCCCTTCAATGTCAGAAACCCAGTAAATCAAGCTTATGGGTAGTTCTCTAAAGTAGGGTCCCTTTTAGGGTCCTTTTCAGAAGGGTGCCGTACTATACTGGGAACCCAAAGAGGGACCCTAATTTGGAGAACAACCCTTATGGAAACATAAGAAGACCCTACAACATCCGGTAGGAAAATCCCTCTAATCCGCATTCCAAGATGCCCTTACGTGAATCCGAAAAACTCGGGGGAAGCCCGAAAGCCTAAACCCTCATGCGAGAGTGTAAACCCTGATAACGGTAAACCGCAAGCAATACCTTTTCTCTACCTCTCTCTCTACGTATATATGTATACACACCATATGGTGCTTAAAAACAAAACACACACATATCTATATGTGTACACACACACATATATGTATATATATATATATATATATATACATATATATATATATATGTGTGTATATATATATGTGTGTATATATATGTATATATCTATATGTACGTGTATATATATATATAAACCCTAAGCCCTGGCAGCCCTCCTCGCAGGCAAAGGGGCCTTCGCCCAAGAAGGCAGAGAAGCCTGCGCCGCTTCAGATCGTTCAAATAGACCTGACGGAGAACAAGGCAAGAGACAAGGTTTCCGGATTTGAGGGTTTCGATTCTGTAGGTCCAGATTTGAGGGTTTCGATTCTGTAGGTCCGGATTTGAGGGTTTCGATTCTGTAGGTGTCCAGGGATTTATCCTGTTGTCTATTCTTATTCCGAAGCGTCGGATTGCTTGTGGGATGTTGCGACAGAGGTTCAGGGGAGGGGGTTGGCCACTCAAAGGTTCAAGAGTGAGGACCCAGAGAACCCAAGAAAATCTGAGGTATATTCGTATATATATATATATATTACTTATAGGGGCCTTAATATGGTGATTTAAGATTTAAGGTATATTCCTGTATATTATGATTTACGGCCGTTATCTAAGCGGGCAGGAGATTCCACAGCGTTGCATTGTCTCAAGTTCAAGGTTAATATCGGGGCCTTAATAGTTAGAACAGGATT
>CAJNDV010033332.1:24298-35574 GCA_905221635.1 Symbiodinium sp. CCMP2456
AGAGAGAGCGGAGTCTACTATTGACAACCCTAAACCTAAATGGGTTTAGGGTTTAGGGTTTAGGGCCTAAACCGCCTAAACCCTATACCCTTGCCCTTCCCCAAAGTCCCCACCGAGGTCGCCACCGCAGCCGGCCCAACTGCGCAAGCCCTCCCGGGACCAGAAGCCTTCCGGGAGGTCAGGGTTTAGGGTTTAGGGTTTAGGGTTTCGGGTTTAAGTTTAGGGTATAGGGTTTAGGGTTTAGGGTATAGGGTTTAGGGTTTGGGGTATGGGGTTTAGGGTTGTTTAGGGTTTAGGGTTTTATCTTCCGAGGTTTCAGGTTTTGGAGTTGTTTTCCAAGTGCAGAGGTGAGGGACTATAGGGATTAGGGACTGGGGTTTAGGGTTTAGGTACCCAGAAAGAGTCTACTACCCTTTGACTCAGGAATACCTTAAATCGCGACATTGAGGCCCCACTAATTTATGGGTACGTTCCTGGATTGAAGGGTACTTCGCTGTCTGGGTCAGGGTTTTGTCAGGCGTCCATAGGGATCCGTTACAGCGACCCTTTAAGGGTTTAGGGTTTAGGGTTTAGGGCTTCCTTTCGATAATCCCTTCCAAAAAGGATACACAGGGTTTTGGGTGTAAGGTATTCGGGTTTCTGTTTCAAAGGGCCCAAAGCCTAAACCCTCAAACCTAACCCTAAAGCCCGAACCCTAAACCCCGAACCGTAAACCCTAAACCCTAACCCCGAACCCTCTCACATTCGGCCCTGCCTGGTGGCCCGACGCACGGGAGGGAGCAAGGGGTCCGGAAGTGCCCGGAAAAAGGAAGGAGGAGGAGAAAAGCCCAGCCTTGGTTTGGGGTTTAGGGGTTTAGGGCTTACGGTCTAGGGTTCAAGTGTTTGGTGCTTAGGTGTTTGGTGCTAAGGGGATAGGGGTTTAGGGTTTAGGGTTTAGGGTTTAGGGGGTTTAGGGTTTAGCAAGGGTCCTTTTCATGATCCAAAAGGGGTCTGTATGGGGTTTCAAGTTCGGAGTTGAAGCTCCCTTTTGAGGGCTCGGGTTTAGGGTTTAGGCTTTAGGGTTTAGGGTTCAGGGTTTAGGGTTTAGGGTTTAGGGTTTAGGGCTCCGCCATCTTCTCTAAGGGGTGTTGGGTGTAGCTAGGGTCGAAGTGAAAGGCTTGTAGGGTGGAAGACTGAGGGCTACTACGTGGTATGTAGGGCTTCAGGGCTGGGCTGTAAATCCTTAGATCCTTTTAGGGTTTAGGGTTAGGGTTTACGGTTTAGGGTTTAGGGTATTAGACGCAGAAAGCATGAGAGAACCTTCCTAAACCCCTTAACGACCCCATAAAACCCCATAAACACCCCATGCAAGCCAGTGGAGCACCAGAACCCTGAAACCCCATGGGCCCATTTCAGGCGGCTCTTGCTGAAGGGTGCCTGTGAGGGTTCTTTCTAAGGCTTCCTTTAAGGGTTCCCTGGCGGCGGTTTAGGGTCCAGGGCTTAAGGTTCAGGGTTTAGGGGTTCAGGGGTTCAGGGGTTTAGGGTTGGTCTTTAATGGGCTCCGGTTCCGTCGGGGAGGGCGGGGTGAAAGGTGCTTGGGGGACATGCTTGGAGCTGTCCTGTTATAAAGATGCCTATAATGTAGGGGCCGTCATAATTAGAATAGGGTTCTGGGTCCCATTATACCATAAAGATAGGTAGTTCTTAAGGCCACTATGTTAGTGCAATTGCAGAGACCCCAAAGTGGGACGCGCCGACACAGGGCCTACGCCACCGTATCCCAGGTCAAACCCCAGACCCTAAACCCTAAGCCAAAACTGCCCAAAATTTAGCCCCGAACTAAACCACCACTTGGAGGTTCATGGGTGAGTACAAGTGGGTTTTTATGTAGGTCAACAATAAGAGTTATGACCCACGCCCAGGGACTTCTTGCCCATGAACCTCCCAAGCAAAACCCTAAATCCAATACTGTAGACCCCAAACCTCTTGAACCTTAGAGCCCTACAAACGACACAAACCACCTCGCATCCAATTAGAATCTCGACAGATCCTAAAGCCTAAACCCCTAAACCCCAACACCCAAAAAGGTAACCCTAAACCCTAAACCCCTAAACCCTAAACCCTAAACCCTAAACCCTAAACCCTAAACCCTAAACCCTAAACCCTAAACCCCTAAACCCTAAACCCAAACTCCTTGAGCCAGGGAACCTGAAGCCGAACCCCCCTACAAACTGGGCTTGGGCTTAGGACGTAGGCTCCAAGGGTTTGGGGCTAAGGGCCATACGAGCCTCCTGAAACGACCTGAGGGTTTAGGGTCTAGGGTTTAGGGTTTAGGGTTTAGGAGTTAGGGTCTAGGGTTTAGGGTTTAGGGTTTAGGAGTTAGGATTTAGGGTTTAGGGTTTAGGGTTTAGGGGTAACCCCGCCAATGACGGATGCTGGAATGAGGGCGCTGCTGGAAGGGCCACCAGCACCGCACCTCGGCGGGCGCAGCCATGCACCCCAGGCGGGCGCAGGGTGAAGGCTCGACGGGCTCTTTGAAGGGTTCCTTTTCTGGAAGGTAACTATGAGGATTATGAAGGTTCTAAACCCTAAACCCTAAACCCTAAACCCTAAACCCTAAACCCTAGCCGGATCTTGGCATTTAAGGTTTAGGGTTCAGGGGGGTCGGGGTGTGTTCGGAGTTTTGGGAGGGGCCCAGACTTCGGAGGCCCAGGGGCTTGGGGTTTGGTGGGATTTAGGGTTTTAGGGTTTAGGGTTTAGGGCTTAGCGTTTGGGGTTTTGGGGTTTAGGGTTTAGGGTTTAGCGTTTGGGGTTTTAGGGTTTAGGGTTTAGGGTTTAGCGTTTGGGGTTTTGGGGTTTAGGGTTTAGGGTTTAGCGTTTGGGGTTTTGGGGTTTAGGGTTTAGGGCTTTAAAATTTTAGGGTTTAGGGTTTTAGGTTTAGGATATAGGGTTTATGATTTAGGGTTTAGGGCCTACGGTTTAGCGTTCAGGGTCTAGGGTTTCCAATGCAAAACCCGAACTGCTAAGCTTCCAAACCCCCTAAATCCCCAGAACACCGAAAACCGACATGGCCACGGGTTTAAGGTTTAGGGTTTAGGGTTTAAGGTTTAGGGTTTAGGGTTCAGGGAACTTCTAAACTCTGTGTTCGGGTTTCAGGGCGAACGAAGAGTTTGGGGGCTAGGGCCTTCGAAATAGAGGCCTTACATCGTCACAAAGCGCGGGCTCATGGCATACTAAGAATATCCAACCCCATAGACCCTAAATCGAAAAGCATGATATTGCCACCCCTTCACCCTAAACCCTAAACCCTAGACCTCCGTATTTTGGGGACAGGGGTCTCTAGTCCAAGGGCACCAGCGTACTGCGCCGACAGGTTCCTGAAAGGGTTCCTATAAGGAAGCTTTCAGGCTTAGGGTTTAGGGTTTAGGGTTTAGGGTTTAGGGTTTAGGGTTTAGGGTTTAGGGTTTGGGTTTAAGGCTTTTTGGTTTGGGGTTCCTTTAAGGATTCCTAAAATGAGGGTGTAGGGTTCCCACAACGGTTCAGGGTGTCTGCTCCTAAAACCCTGAGAGCAAGAGAGAAACCTAGTGTTGCTGTACTTCAGCAACCCTCCGCTGGGTAGTTCCCATTATAAGCTGTCCATTGTAGGGACTACAAGGTCATCTTATGATAAGGTTCCGGGATTGTGGTCTCTCTGAGGTGTCGGCCAGTACTGCGGAGCCGTGGATTCATGGAGCCACAAGCCCAAGAGCTCGCGGGCATCAGCCGAAATGGAGCAGAGCATGAGCTGTTTGGGTACAGGATTTAGGGGTCTCTGTAACGAGTTGCCGAGTGGGTTGCGAAAGCGGCATTCCGGATGTAGGGTTTAGGGTTTAGGGTTTACGGTTTAGGGTTTAGGGGTGCAGAGGTTTCAGGGGCGTTTGGGGGCGTTGGAGTGGGCGGGGTTTTGTGTCTCGTTTCTCGGTAGTCGTAGATTTTAAAAGTACCTTCGGACCCTAGGTAGTTATCAGGTTGACAGGTCCGACCATGAGAGCTACCATCCCTGACCCGTTTCGCTTGGGGTTTAAGATTTAGGGTTTGGGGCCCTAAACCCTAAACCCTAAACCCTAAACCCTAAAAAGACTCTCGAAGTTTTTGCATGAGAACTTCGTAGACCCAGCCTGTACGATGTGACGCCGTTAGGGTTTAGGGTTTTGGGGAATAGGGTTTGGGGTTTAGGGTTTAGGGTTCAGGGTTTAGGGTTTAGGGTTTAGGGTTTTACGATTGAGGGCTTGGGGTGTAGGATGTCCAGTGAATCACCCCCCCAGACTAGGAAACCGACTACCAGCTCCGTATGTCTTGCAATCAAGGGACTAAAGAGACCTTTGGGGTTATATAGGGGCTTAATGAGACTATATAAGGGGTATATACGGGTTCTATAGGGTATTAGATTAGGGGTCCCTTCTAGGGGTCCCTCCTGTTTTCCCTTAATGCAAGCCTATGAGACCTCATCCCCAAGCTACGAAGCACCTGGTGGCTGCCTCAGAACTACCGGCTCGCAATGTCTGCCACTCTCTTTTTTGGGCCTGCACGCGCAGAGCAGCAAAACTCCTCCTCTCGGCTGCTTCGGGGTGAAACCCTCCTGGCTCCAGAAGTGCCTGCAGGTGCAAGCGCTAGGAACCGCCCCCCTGGCTGCACTTCGGCCCAGGATGGCCGAAAAACTGGACTTTATGGATTTATGGGTTGAGGGTTGGGAGCTTTTGGGGTTCGGACCCAGACCCTAAACCCTAGGACCTGCCTCACCGAAGGACGCGGAGCTGCCAAAGGTCACGAATCCCAGAGCAGAGGGCTCTCACGTTGGCAGCCGGAGTCTAAAAAAGTACAGCTTAAGGACCTAAGGGTTTGGAGTTTACAGGTTTAATGTGGGATTTAGGGTTGTAGGGCTTCGGCTCATGATGTCCGCCAAGAAGGCTCCAAAGCGTCCGGCATGACCACGGGAATGGATAACCCTGACATTCTCAGGGGAGCTGCGTAAAGAGACCCCCAGCAATCTGCTGAAGAGCCAGCACGTCACCCTAAACCCTAAACCCTAAACCCGAAGCACCTGAGAGCTAAACCCTAAACCCTAAACCCTAAACCCTAAACCCTAAACCTTACAAACTCATGACTCACGACTCACGACCAGCTGAATAACCTGCCTTCAAAGCGAAACCGTTTAGAAGGCGACTTGCAAGAACCTGCCTCCTTCTCTGTGCCCCTCATCCCTCCGATGTTGGCTTGGTTTCGGGCCTAAGCCCTAAACCCCTGAAATCCCTAAACCCCTAAACCCTAATATCAGGGGCCGATAGAAGCATTCCATCCTCTCCTAGGGCGCCCCGATGTTCACCGATAAGCGTCCCAAGTTCAAACCTTCCCTCCTACGGGCACCTCCGAAAGCGAAGAGAGGAAGGAACCTGTGGAAGTATGCCTAGAGGATTTCAGGGGTTTAGGGCTTAGGGTTTAGGGTTTAGGGTTTAGGGCTTAGGGTTTAGGGTTTAGGGTTTATGGTTTAGGGATTTCAAGGGTTTAGGGCTTAGGGTTTAGGGTTTAGGGTTTAGGGTTTATGGTTTAGGGATTTCAGGGGTTTAGGGCTTAGGGTTTGGGGTTTAGGGTTTGGGCTTGGGCTTATTCCTTCGACGCTAACAAGCCCTGGCGTGATGCGTGCAGCTTCCGGACGAAGCCGTAAGATGGTTGAGGGTTCATGGGCGGCTCTCTAAAGTAGGGTCCGTTTTAGGGTCCTTTATTTACGGGTGCCGTACTTTTGGGGGGACCTCAAAAGGGCCCCTAATTTAGAGCTAGCCTCATGGTTTCGGCTTTGGGAATGGGTTCCTTTGCCGAGACTTCCCGGAAGGGCAGCTGATTCGCGCACACGCACTGGGCGAGGCTGCTCTCCATATCGAGCACACCGACACCCTTGCGAGCTACTGTTGATGATATCAATCCTGCGTTACCTTAAGGACCCTAAACTATGGGATTTATGGTATCTTCCTTATTATGGGTCATGCAGGATTTCTATCATCAACCGTATGCAGCTTTTCCGGTGCACAGGGCCATTGCATGGGAAAGTGTGGAGAAGCCCAGTTCGAAGGAAGCATGAACAGCCCGGGCCCACAGCGAAGTGTAGCTCCCGGTCAGCTCTGAAGATGCAGCAAAGCATGCGCTTCCCGAAACCCGCCACAAGCTCAGGTTTCTCCTCGTGGCTGCGCCGGAGGCTTGGGTTTTGGGTTCAGGGCCTTCAGGGCTGTGGGGCTTTGGGTTCGAAGCAGCTCAGGGTTTAGGGTTTAGGGTTTAGGGTTTAGGGTCTAGGGTTCAGGGTTTAGGGTTTAGGGTTTTGGGATCGCGCGGCCCTAAGAAACTCCCATCTCAAGAGGAGCATGTACCGGCGCACAATCCTGCAGGAAGGCTTTTTTATGTAGGGTCCCACAGCTTTAGCTTTTAGGGGTTTAGGGTTTAGGGTTTAGGGTTTAGGGTTTAGGGTTTAGGGTTAGCTCGCATCATGCTAGCCATCGCCCAGCCCCTTTGACAACATTTTGGGGGGCGGGGGGCGTCCTCTTCATGCACTGTGACTGCTTCATGGGGAGCTCCGCAGACATCAGGCAGGGCATGATGAATGACACTTTTAGGGTTTAGGGTTTAGGGTTTAGGGTTTAGGGTTTAGAACTCGAGCGCATGGAACATGCCAACACATACGGCCTGTGCAGCTGCTTGGAGCGACGCCAACGCCACAGGAGGCGTGCAAAGCTGCCGTTTCCACGAAGAGCCTCACGGGGAGCGTTTCAGGTACTTGTGGGGGTTCAGGGGAACCTGCCCTAAGTAGGCTCAGAATGCGGAGAGTGGGGACTGCCATGGCAGTACCAACAAGAAGCTCACAGATCCGGACCTCTTTGCCTCAGGTCTTTCCAACGCATTGGCCGGAAATCTGTCCCCGCAACCGGCCGCTCCGCTTCGGGAGTTACCCGGACTGTGCGTGCTGGCATTTAATTAAATTCAAAATTCAAAAGTCAAAAACTCGGCCCGCAGCCTATCCATGCTTTCAATCTGACTCAGACGAGTCTGAAGAGTCGGACAAACCGAAACGTTTTGTCGGTGTTCTTTCCTTGGGCATCTTGGGCCGGTAGCTTCCTTCAAGCTTCAGTTCCCGAGAGTGTAACTTCTTTCCTTTCATGGCACGAGGTACTATGTAGCAGTACCATGCTGGTATGACAGCGATCGACAATAGGCCACCCGCAATCGCAATGAACACCTGAGCTTTGACGCTATGTCCTTCATCAAAGTGTTTTTCCCACCATGTGTTCTCGAACAGGATGCTGAGAGCCCTCTCGTTCAGCATGGTCTCATAAGACGTGTCAAAGGCCTTTTCCCAACAAATGCCCGTGAGCATGCCGAAAGCCATCACCGCTTTCCGCAAGCTCTTGGCCACGCTCTTCGACCCCGGTGAATTCCAGGACTCTTCGCTCCCGCTCTCTGCGTCCCGCTCCGCATCTTCTTCGGGCGCACAGAAGCGAATCCTGTTCTTGATCCAATCTGCCAGCTTGGTGACGGAAAACAAGCCGATCAGCGCAACTGCTGACATGACCAAGGCGTTCGCGATCTGTGTGCGGTTGGCGGCTTGCTGCGGATGCACGGTTCGAGCTAGGCATTCATGTTCATGTTCATGCTCATCGCAGTTGTGAAGGTAGTGCGTCAAATACCAATTCATCCGGGCCTCTATGCCGCCATAGAGGCCGATCACTCCGGCACGCTGCGCGCACCACGCGGCCGTCACTGGCAAAGTTTGACCGATGCATGCCGGCAAGAAGTCAAAGCCATCGGAAGCCTGACGAGTTTTCGGCATGGCTTCGTTCAGGTCATTCAGGTGAGCTTAGGCACCCCATGCCGAGGCAGAAGGTCTTGTGTCTACGTAGTGAGAATCTCGCTTCGAAATCATTGGTTTGGGATTTAGGGTGTAGGGTTTAGGGTTTTGGGTGCGGGGACTCGCGGGGCCTCCTCCTGGTCGATGGTCGCCGCTCGCTGCGCTCGTAGGAGGGACCACAAGGTGGAGGCCAGCATCCTGAGGTTTGGGCTCAAAGCACAGAAAAGGTTTGCCTCAAATGTGCCCTAACTGAGGTTGAGTAAGTGAGCCGACGAGAGGGCGAGAGAGCGAGAGCGAGCAAGCTAGTGAGGCATCGAGGGAAAAACAACATCATGCAACGTATGAACCCCTGCACTTAACGAAAAACCGTGGCATTGCAAGCCCAAGCATCAGTCCACAGGCAAGAAGGACGAGCCACAAGACGCAGAAATCGACGTGAGTCCCAAACTCACCATGCATGATGGGCATAAATCGTCGTGCCTCGCATTCCTCGACATCTCCCGCGTGCCGGTCATCACATTCGGTGCTCATGTGGTAGCACACAGCCTGCACCAGCAGGAAGGACACGGTAATGGCACATGCCTCCGTCAAGGCGTCCCCGGCTTGATGGGCTTGCATGTGCTTGTGATCCTGGCCACGGCACCTCGCCAGCCAGCCGATGAGCTTCATGACCAGGAAAAAGAAGACGAAGGCAAGCAGAGGCAGAAGCCAAACCCAGACTGGGAGGGAGATCCAAGGCGGCCCTTCGAAGTGGACCTTCGCATGTGGCAGAAGGCCAAAATACAAGACGGCCAGGAAAGCACAAACGTGGCCACCCATGGTGCTCCAGGCGAACAACTTTTGATGCTGATCTTCATCGACGTCATCGATGGACAGAAGTTTGTGGTTTAGCATCAGAGGTGCGAGACAGGTGAACCCCAAAACCAGGCTCAGAAACCACCAGCTCTGCTCTGGAGCTTCCCTTTGGTCCTCTGGGAGAACCAACCTGGGGGCTTCCAAATAGGGGAGCCTAATATAGCACCCTAACTAGTAGGATCCTTCTTGCTTAAGGACCCCAGAATAAGGTGCCCCTTATTTTCGGAAACTCCCACCTGATTAACCGATAGAAGGCAAAGTCGATGCCAGCGGCACAGAAGATTGAGATGGTCGTGTTCACCAAGGACCAGGCCTCTTGTGGGACTTCGGTTTTTTGTTCAAGCTTTAGGGTTTAGGGTCTAGGGTTTAGGGTTTAGGGTTACTTCCTTAAAGGGTTTTTCGGTGTTTCGTTTAAATCCCGGGCCCCGGCCTCCTTCCTGATATCTTTGTTGTTCCAGTGCAGGAGGCAGGCTAAGAAGCCGGAGAAGACCACGAAAGCGATCAAGAGCGAGGCGCAGGTCCAGGTCACGTCGTCCAACTCCTTCGGAGTCGTAGTCGCAGCCATCATCGTAGTAGTAGCAGCTTCGGTTGAGGTCACCTCCGCCTCCAGCGCCTGCTGACCCGAGGCCATCACGGCCAAGGCCAGCGGGAGAGCTCGCGCCATGGCTGGCTTCGGGTGTTGTAAACCTACCGGAAAGTCCTGCGAATCGGCTGGAGGCCTATCTCTGACCTACATGAATCCTAAACCCTTGGTACACCCGAAACCCCAAACCCTCCAACGGCTGTGGCGGACCAGCCTCTGCCCAAACGGCGGGTTTGCCGGCCGGTCTCTGGGGCCCCTGAGCTGCAGGGTTTAGGGTTTAGGGTTTAGGGTTTAGGGTTTAGGGTTTAGGGTTTAGGGTTTAGGGTTTAGGGTTTAGGGTTTAGGGGTGAAAACGGGAATGACACGAAAGCTACGATGCGCCATGTGAATATGCTTGTGTGTATATGGGGGTATATGGGAAAGCAAATGGTAACTGAGAGAAAGAGGGGTGTAGGGTAGGGTCTTCGGCTTCAGGGCTTGGGGCCACTCTTCTTGATGAACCAACGGAGAGGGGAAAGGAAACTCCTGTGCTGTTGTAGAAACATCTATTCCAGAAGTTAGTAAACAGCTGACGTGCATGAGGATATGCTGAGAGGTCAACTAAACAGCTCCCCAACCTCAAACCCGAACCATACAGCGAAACAAGGTCAACAAAGGCAGCACTTGACCTTCTCCAGGCCTCCCCCGCCATTCACCGCAGCGTCTGAAAGCCGTCATCGCTGTGGCCAAAAAGAAAAGCCAGGGCTTTGGGCATTTGGGGATTGTGGCCTAAACCCTAAACCCTAAACCCTAAACCCTAAACCCTAAACCCTAAACCCTATGGGCTTAAGGGGGCCTGGGCCTGGCACCTTCTGAAGATGAGGGCGGAAGGATCTGCTACTTGTAGCTGGTGGAACTGTTCATATTCGAGATTCATGTCTAAAATGGAATGTCATCCCCATGGCCTCTGATGTTATCTGGATCAAAGCCCCAAAAATCCACTGAAAAAACAATGCAACAGTGATCACGGTTCATTCCAACAACATGAGACCAGCTCACTGCAGACACCCACCCAGTCATTAGTTGACTTTCATTGTTCGCATTTGATGCCAAAACCTGTGTTCCCAACTTCAACGTGAGCTCGCTTTTCACTCTTCAAAACCTGTGCCCTCAAGCTCCCAAATGTTCGACTGCTTTCTGAGAGTGCTTGGTGGATGTGCGCGGGAAGGACAACAACACTCCCACCCCCCTGAGTTTTACCCACAAACCCTAAACCCTAAACCCTAAACCCGAAACCCTAAACCCTAAACCCTAAACCGAATACAAAGGAGGACGAAGCTCTGAGCGAAGTTGCAATTGCGGCTTCCTCGTCAACGCCAGGCAATAACAGTATGTCTAAAAATTCTGAGATCTTTGCAATGCTTTTGCAATAAAAAAGCGACGGCTCGAAAAGATCATGCGGTCGATCACAGGCGCTGGAATGCGCCTGAAGGTAGACGACAGCGCACAAGCATAAAAGAACTTAACGGCTGGGCAAGCACGGTTCAGGTAAGTCCTACACCACGCAACATCAAAGTGCTGCTGGTTGGAGAGTGACTAGCTTGAAGCAAAGCGGGTTTATTGACATGCATTAAAGCCTTGGGTCAGACAATCCAAAAGCATTTTCCAAAACTCATTTTTTTTGGTTATTGTGAACCACGTCACTGCAAGAGTTTATGCTCAAGGCGCCAACTGCACATGTCCACAGCTCGAACTCAACCACTGCAAGCACAAACCGAACGCTCTCGCACAGATGATTCGCTCGAATGTTTTATAACCCATTGGCGTTTCAGTGCAACTGTGTCGATGCTTGCAGCACCTTGACAGCACACTATGCAACAAGGAGCAGGATGCTACACTTGCACGGCCCACGGCTGAGGGGCTCCAGGGCTCAACAAGACAAGAAACACAGAGCTGGCAACGCACTTGTACTCGTTCTTGCAAATCTGCAACGGGGCTGGGCCCCGGACCTTC
>CAJNDV010033334.1:0-21362 GCA_905221635.1 Symbiodinium sp. CCMP2456
TATTTATGCATGTACGTATGTATGTATGTATGTATGTACGTATGTATGCATGCTATGTATTATGCATGCATGTATGCATGGAGGCATGTGTGCATGTAGGCATGCATGTATGCATGTGTGCGTGTCATGTAGTTGTCCGTTTGTCTGCCTGCCTGCTTGCCTGTCTGTCTGAGTCCGCCTGCCTGCCTGCCTGCCCGCCTGTCTTTCTGTCTGTCTGTCTGTCTGTCTGTCTGAGTCTGTCTGAGTCTGTCTCTCTGTCTATCTGTCTATGTGTATGACTGTATGAACGTATGGATGTATGCATGAGCAGGCCGATCAATGCAACGCACAGAGCGCCGGCGCCCAAGCATCGCTCTTGAGACGGAGTTGAGCAGATGCAGCACCAAGCAACTAAACCTTGGAGTGAACGCTTGTCCACCCAGATCCAGTAGGGCCTTGCTAAATGTTGTTTTTTTGCTTCTGTGTTTAGCAGTAGGCATTTCTTTCGCGGGGCAAATGGGCAAGACTCCTGGAAGTAAATCCGTCAAGCTCACGAAGGGTGATCAGGAAGTGAATTACTCAATCTTCAGCGTTCAATTTGGAAACATCCGCAGGGCGAAGGCCGAACCCCACTTGGCCTGGTGCCTGAGGCATCTCCTAATCTCAAGTTCAATGAGCCCGCCTTTGGAGCCACAGATTACTTTGAGTGGCAACGGTAACGACCCCGAAACCCTAACCCGTGCCTGACAGAGGCCGAGCTTCAAGCGAAGCCTGCAGCGAGAGATGCAACCCTGCCGAAAAGCATGCACCACCCTGAGCCCACAAAATGCACGGCTTATGTCACTATGTCCCCAAACCAGTCTTCAACTTCTTCGGGACCTTCCAGGCCTGCTCGGATGCAGAGTCAGCCAGGTCCAAGTGCGAGCAGGCCATCATCCGTCCTTGCGGCTTCTATGGTTGAGTTTTGAGAGATCTAGCTTCTTACGGTAGGTGTTTTGATCTGATCGGTTGCCGATCTCGCCTGATTGTTTAGGTTGAGGGTGGGTTGGGTCGGCTCCACACCTGCCATGTGGCCGCGCTTCAGGTGAGACAAGTTGGATGGAGTATGCGTTTGGAATCTGGCAGGTCGAGTGTTTTGTGATTGCGGCCTTCTGCTTTGTGTGGTCCGGTTCGAATACTGGCCTTGCATCGGGAATTCCAAGCCGTGTACCCCGGCAGGACCATTTCCTATTCCCCCACTACAGCCTCAGCTCTGAACCCTTACAGGGCCTTAATGGCGACAGTAGAACCCTTATCAACAGCTTGGCCGAACAGAACCTTGTCTGAGCCTGTCTAGTGTCATCAGAACCAGGTGAAAAGCCCTGCCTCTTTGGTAGGTGGAGAGGATCTCCATCGCTACAGGGGCCACGGAGTGCGCTCGCTCAGCTGTGATCTGACTTTTGGTGGTTCGGCATGCTCAGGATTTTGTTGTTCCAGAGCTGAAGAGTTACGGACTAGATGTTGGAGGGTTCTGAGATTGCGACAAGGGGTCGCTCGACCCCCCGTTCGACCAGGATCCTCTTTTTGAAGTTTCGTCTGGAGCATTGGTCGATTCATAGTGTGGCTTTTGCGCTCCTCTTTGTGGGGACAGGTGCGACTTGAGAGTATAAGAACTTTGCTTGATCGGTAGTTGGGGCTAGGTTCCTTCGCTCAGTATCAGGATGGGCGGCGACACTTCCAGTTTCCACACCCTCACTGAATGGACAGTATTGCACACCGTCATTGTGCCATTCCAAGCACCCTGAAGCCCGAGCTCTGCCGAACGCCCTACATACCTGTCAGGGATGCCCCTTTGGGTTCCTCAGGTGCCAGTACCGGCGCATTTTCTACACCTGCATGCTGACTGAGGGGCCACGGGCTTGGCAATTAGAAGGTTAGGTCTTGAGGCTGTTTTGGAGTTTTGTCGGTATCTTTCTTGCCCGTTATTTACCGTTTCTTACGCACGATTGCTGGTAGCAAAGTATCCTGGAGCACACATCACCACTATTACGACTCAAAGGTCATAATTGCCTGTATGAGTATGCTCAGGCTCAGGCGTTCCTGGGTTCAGGTCACCAGATTTTTGTCTTTGTTGATGGGGCCAGGGGTTTAGGCTGTCGGGCTTTGGGTGTAGCGTGAGGTTTCTTACACTGAAGATGTCTCGTGTTTTTGCTATATCGTCCTCCGTTTGGCTCCAAAACACGGACTATGACTGCAGGGATTCCGAGCTGGGCTTTGGGGTTACAGGGATACAAGACTTAGTTAAGAGTGCAACGTGTACAGGTGAGGTGAGGACAGCTTGTTCTAGAGCCTTGGTTGCTCCGAAAGCCCAGAACTGAAACCCTGAGCCCGCAAACTTGAAACCTTGCAATCCGAACCCTCCGGACCTCGCAAAGAGAAAAGCCCTAATTAGGCCCGAAAGCTCGAAACCGACCCTAAGCCCTCTCCGATGCAAGAGTGGGGTTTCAGAAAGCACCGTTGCCAGTTTAGGGTCGAGGGGTGACCCGGTTTTCGTAGGGCCTAGGAACATGGAGACTGGATGTCAATGCCCATGTGATGTTTTCGGAGGTGCTACGAGGGCGGGGGGGCTTGCCGCAACGCAAACGGCCCAGCCGTCGTCCCAGAACGGAGACGTAGCATGCGGTGACGCTTGTTTCGGCTTTTGACCGAAAGTTCAGTACTCAGCTCGGCAGAGTTTGTCCGGTTCCGATAAGCTTTTTGGGAGGTAAGGACCCGGCAATGTCCGTGCCAGATACAATGCAGAGTCACGCTCGCCTGCTCAAGGTAGTTTGGGCTGCGCGTTTAGGACTGATATTGCAGCGTTATGGGTTGAGTGTCGCAAGTTTAGGGCTTAGGCTTAGTAGTCCAACATGCTGCGCACAACATACACATGTACATACACATAATGCGATATCCGAATCCCCTACACTTTCTAGCACGTGATCTCCGTACAACCCGCATCTGACAGTGTAATGATATAGGCCCTTCTCTCGATCCCCTGAAGCCCTCAGCCGGAATCTGTTGAGAATGACCCCTGGCCGTAGACCCTGGACCTGACGCCTAAACCCTTCAGACGTTTCCAAATCCGTATAGGCCCCAGGCCTGGTTGCACACGCAAAGCTGCTGAATCTGAGCGGGAGGTCTCCTGCGACATCCTCTGCGAGGCTGAGCCTGTCTTGACCTCCTGCTTGGCCGTGCAGCCGCCACCGGAGGACGGGTTGCATTTTGGGGCGTCAGCCGTGTTTTCGTTTGGCTTTGGGATCGGGGGTGGGAATTGAATCGGTGAAGTTGTGGGCTCAGGGCACGGCGTCTTCGTCCCTTCCATGGCTCTTCTTTCCCGCGATGTACCAAAACTCGAAACACAACGAAGCAGGTGCAAAAAGGAGTTTCAGAAAGAAGGAAAGACTTCCCTAGACCTACCCCTGATCATTTTGTGTCTTTCTCTCTTGCTCCCCAAACCCCTCTAAATTGGGCACCGTACAAACGGCCAACCGTGGGAGTGGAGGAGTTCGGGACCAGCCTCGAATGATTTCAACGGGCAGGGCTGTCGTGCTGGGCCAGTGCTCAGGAGTGGCCCCACAGCCCGCCTCGAGCCTAGACCTTGAATTCCTTTGCCCTACATCGTTTGTCGGGTTCAGGCCATCTCATTCCTGGCCACCTAGACGATGTAGCATCGGAGGCTTCAATGCTGAGGCCTCAGGCTTTGACACCCTGCCTGCAGGACTACTACCTTTGCCCACACATCTCGAAGGCAGCCGGGACTCATGGAGTAGATGAGCACCTAGTGTAGAAACAGGTCTGTGTGTGTGTATGTGTGTCTTGCATGTGCAACAACACACGAACAGTCCTTCTCACATGATTGGGAGGCACGTGTTCGTTGCATCGATCGTGATGGCTAGTCGGAGCTGAGGGCTCACCATCGGCATGACCTTTACAGTTTCCCAGGCTGTCGGGTCTGCTGTTTACTTAGGGCTTGGAAGTTTCATCCCTTCGGGAGTTTTGGGCGTTCGGGTTTTTCCTCCTTTTTGCAGGGAGCGCGCTTCGAAACTCCAAGCCATGGCCGTTCATGCGTGGCCGGGCTGCGCAAGCGGCAGCGCTTGCCGAGCACCGGCTGCGGGCCCCTCGGAACGCTATCCCCCAAACTGCCAGCCCTAGTGCTTGAACTTCATGCGACCATGAATCCCAAACCTTTAATCCAAGAGTCCGGAGCCATAAACCCCTGAAAAAGCTGCCCCAGAAAAGCCATGACCTTCCCCTATTACAGGGTCGCAAGCCGTATCGGTGGCAGTGAATCCGTGACCTCTGGTCTTTGGGCTACTTTGGGGCCGATTCCAATGAGTGAGGATCTTTACGAACCAGCAACGTAATGGGCTATTCTTTGTCCTCAGCTCCGAAATTTTTGAGCCCGGAATCCTAGCTGGAAGACTGCTCATACTGCATTCAAGTTTTCGGAATTTCTTTCCCAGCGGTTAGTCATTTTAGGGTTTAGAGCCTTCAGGGTTCAAGACCTTGAAGCAAACAAGACCCTGCGCCCGAACACACGGAGGGGTTCATAAACCATCCAGAGATTCTCTAGATCCCCGTATTCTGGAGCTCCAAACTCCGGGAACTCCCAGGCAAGTGCTGGAAAGCTCCAAGCTGTCGCCTTGACAAGATCCACCCAGCGTAGAAAGAGTACAATATACAGCAGGTACAGTACGACTCTCTTCGTCGTCATGAGAATCTTAAAGTCACCAACGGTACTTGGTCAGAATGCTTTGGTGAATATAGCCGCAGCATGCCCCTAAACATCCCTAATTCAACGCCGAGTCCCATCCCTCACTGATCCCACAAGAAGCAAGGAACCAGAACATAGCCACAAGCCTACATAAGTCTCTACATAGCCTTAGCCCCATAAGTCCATAAGCCCTGCAAGCCTAAGCCCTCGCAGCCCTATGAATCCCAAAGCTCCCAGAAAGAAGCTCAGGATGCCACAAAGCGGCTCCGGGAGCTGGGGAAGCATGGCCGCTGGCAGGAGCGGGGTAGACTTGTGGGATTAGGGGTTTCATGTGTAGGGCTGTAGGGCTTATGGGTGTGCAGTCTGGAGGGTTTGGGTTCTCAGGGGCTTTCCAGGTTTATAGGATTCCTCAGGCTTTGAGGCGGTAGGGGCTTTCATGGTCTCGACTCTAGACCTTATCTCAATTGTGTGACGCTGTAGGTTTGGGGCTTAAGGGTTGGATATCGGTTTTGAGTTTGAGGCTTCGGGCCGGTGTAGTGCAGGATTTAGGGTGTAGAGTGTGTTGGCTGACGAGTTGAGAATGTGGAAAAGATGGTTTATGTTTCAAAGCGTCGGAGTACAGTAGGTGATGGCGAAGAAGGTCTCGATCATTTGTTGACGATGATGTCATTAATTCTGGTATGGTTCTTGTCTGTATGTTCATGTTGACTTCGTACCGGGAGACAAGACTTTTCGACAAGTTGATACTGCGTTACACCATGCTTTGGATTTGTGGGATCCGCATGCTCCTCAAGTTGCCATGCTATGGGTCCCTTCAGAGAGGCTCACGAGTTTGGCTTAACGCTCTCTCAGAGCCTTCGCCAGGCAATCTATCCAAATCCGATTCTTTCTCACCGCGGCAGGAAGCACTGTGGCAGCTGTGCGAGATGCAGCGGCTGGGGTCGACTCCGAGTGTCGTTACTTACAATGCCCCTGGGACCGGTCTTGAATCTCAAGGTTGCTGTTTAGAGGTTTTGGGCTCATGTATGAGTGCACTGGTCCCAAAGGTTGTGGACAAGTCGGACTCTCCGAGTTTCCGAACTTATGCTTAGCACATCACGTAGCTCCTCTGGCAGAGACCGGAGCCCTGGCCTTGGAGGTTAGGGGGCCTGTGAAGATCCCAGCAGAGAATGCTGGAGCCAATGCAAAAGCCTATAGCCATCATCCCAATTACACACTGTCCTACAGCTCCATGCCTTAGACATCCAGGTTGTCATCAATGCCTGTGATTCAACCCATGCTGCTGCATTGATGGACGAGCTGCGGCACCAACGACTTCAGGAGCTTCCAGGGCTCCTTCCACTTCGTAGTTTCACGACTTCGCATTGGGATCTTCAGAGTCTATCTCAAGCAAAGAAGCTGCAGCACAAACGAATTTGCATAATCTGCCGGTCGTGCTCGCAACGAAACTTATATAACTTTCGGAGTAGAAGGTCCACCAAGGTGTGCCGGTAATGATTTGGATTCACTGAAACACCAGTCACTAGCTATCAGACTTCTCTCTGCCGGTCGTGCCCTGACCTCCCGGCCATACTCGGTCTTGGTATATCGCTGCACGCGAGCAGTCATTAAGAGAAGCGTGGGACAGGGAGGCGAGAAGGTATACTTGGCACATCCATTAGCCGCACCAGCCTCAAAACGACGGCCTGCAGCTTTTGCCTTAAGAATCAAGCACTAGATACGACTTCACAACCTTGCGAACTTGACAGGCCGATGCCGTCACCTATGGTGACTTGGCCTGGTCCCTTTTCTCGCTTCTTCTTGTAGTGTTGATACATGCCCTAAGCCATGATCCCCAGTTTTGCCAGCCGTCTCTAGCTCCAGAAGCCGTGCAGTAGCAGGTCTTGCAGGGGCTGCACGGCTTGGGCTTGGGGTTGATCGTTTCAGAAACTATTGGCTTCGGGGCTTGCTGGCTACGTTCCTGTGTGTATATGGAGCCCGTATCTAGAGTGTACAACAAGTGCCATGAATCCAACGAATGCTCAAGTGCCAAATCTACAGTGCGAAATCAGGCCGACTAGAAAGGCCCAACCATCGCAGAATCCGGAAAGCCCTGTGCATCAAACATGCGTTTGCAAAGCGGGAGCCGTGAACCCTAGGAGAAAGGCCCCAGAGGCCCTTTATCCCCAGCCCAGTGAAAGGTTTCTGGAATGCCCTGTAGCTCCGCACCCTGAATCCTGAACTTCATCCACAAGGCTCCGTCATTGCGGCGCATGGCCGCGAGCGTCAATGGAGGGCTGCCTTGGCTACTTTGCAGGCCGGTGCCAGTGTGGCACAGCCGTGGTTTTGTGAAGGCTACTGCGGCTACTGGTGATTGAATCCCGTGTGTAAAGTTGCTAGACGGCCTGATAGATGCGATTACAATGCCGTGATTTGAGGTATTCTTGGTATCCGTGGCTACGAAGCAGGGATCAGTTTTCCGTGCTCAAGAATTGAGGAGTCGAAGGTTTGGTAATGCATCCTGCACTGGTGCTTGCAGCATTACAGCTGACGTCATTTAGGTTTCGCATTCAGACCTGGGTGCGACTCCAATCCCAAAGCCTTGCTTGTAAGGCCATGTGGCACGATAGTGTTCAGTGGGACCTAAAGTCTGCCGGCGCGGCGATCAGTGTCTCGGCTGTCTTACCCTTTGATCTGCAGACGTGTTGTAGTTCTATCGGGCTGTAGGATATCTGATGATGTAGGGCCCGTAGGGACCGCGGTGATATTATTGGAATTTCCATGAAGCTGTGGTTTGCTTGGGTGATGTTCAGAGCTCACGACCAGAAGGATCGGCGTCTGGTTGCATAGTCAGATCCAGCAATACTCGATCCTAGCTTGCTTTTGGACGTACGAAGTAGCACAGACGGGAATCTGAGAATCTGCCTAGGCCTATAAGTTCTTTCAAAGACATCAACAGTGGAGTGTACATGGTTCTTTACCTTGCTGAGCTCAGTAGGATGGAGTATATAGAGTTGTGCGTTTCAAGCTGGGGGGCGGTTGCATTTCAGCTCCCATTTTCGATGCGATGGGGGCAGCATATCAAGGTTTAGAGGCGCGGAATCCCCAGCAACGCCCCTTAGGGTCGGAATTGAGTTTCGCCCGAAACGGCGGACCTGAAACGCTCGTCGACCCAATGATCTAAACTTGAGTGAGTGCTGTAAATTGGGTGCCGAATGTAGAACCACGCCCGAGAGGTGCCTCGGCGTTAGTTGGTTCTGTTAAGCATGCAGCAGCTAGCACTGCAATCTGCTAGACATGGAGCTTCCATTTTAGGGTTCAGGGTTCAGGGTTGACACTGGGTATGCGTTCTAGTGTACAACCTGCCTGCCTTGGTCAAGAAGCTACATAAACCCAAGCCTCTTGCCGTGGTAGCACACACTTACTTCTTTTTGCACACCTGCTTAGTCACTTGGTCAGTGGATCACTGCCAACCAATTATGCTGATCGATTTAGCGGGATTGGGTGCTTCAGGCGCAGAACCAACAGATGCAGACGGTTTTTTGCTAGGGCGCCCCATTACACACCTTAAGCCCCGTAACCGTGAAATGGAGCCATGCTTGGCGAACCGAGAGGTGCCTGCGGCAAGAGCACCTGCTGGGAGCAAGCCATGGCACTGATGGCGACTTTGGAAGGTCCAGACAGCGACCCTTGCAGGGCTTAGAGTCTTAGAATCTTAGAGTTCGGGGCTTGACTAGGGTTCAGAGCTCGGGGTGTGGGAGCGCTCTTCATGGCATTCACAGGATAGGGGAACGTTCTGTCAAATACCTTCCGAGATTCTGAGACTGTCTTCGCTTCCGTTCAGATGAATGGGCCTCATAGGTTGCGAAGGCTGAAGAATTCCCGGGGGGGTCGGATGCTTGGACCAGCAATCCTCACAAAGACTTGGGGCTACACTTGAGAAGCACAGGGATTCACCAAAACCCAAGTTCAAGTCGTGAACTTGAGCCTGGGAAGTATGCTCCTAGAGTAGCCTTCAGAGCCCACAAGCACTGTCGCCGAACCTTGAACTGAACCCTAAATCCTAAAAGCCTGAAATTCAGAGCCGCAGGAGCGCAACATTTTGAGGCTTGAAGATTGGACCCGCGTTGAGCCTGACAGCCCAAACCCTTTGCGAAAGGGACCATGCAAGAGCCCGACGTCGTCATCTACTCGGAGACTGAGCTTTCATATGACTTGGGCTGTATATAAGAATGCAACTTGGACCCTCTGTCAAAAAAATGATCAGAGCTACACCCCCAACATCCGAAACAGTACATAAACTTGATTCGAATGCCCGAAGCTGTAAGCCCCAAGGCCTACAACCCTCACAGAATTCAGAAAAGAGAATTGATTTAGAGAGTTCTGCAACACATGCAGTATACTTACAGTCTTTACAACCTCCCCAAACCCCCAGCTTTGGCCTCCGGGAGCTTCGGGTGATTGATGCCTCTGTGCCAGAAGAGTTCTGTCCAAACCTGCAGCCTCCTATCTGCTCTGGAGGTAAAGGTGTGGACTCGAAATCTGCGGGCTTGCGAAGATTTCCGACACGCTAGGGTTCCAGCTTTCTATCCACAGCTGTTTCAGGTTGAATATCCCAACCAACTAGGTCCCAAGAAGGGCTCTAGTCCGAGCACCCTGCACCTCAAACCCCACACCGCTGCAATCGTCAAAGCATGTCCTGGTAGTATTGTTTGAGGTATCGCCTGCAAATTGGGTAGTTGTCGAAACTAGGGTCCCTTGGGGTTTATTGTTTATTTATACGGGACCCTATTTCAGAGAACTACCCAAATACTGGCGAGAGTACCTTACTGCGGTCTCAGTAATGAAGCCTCAACCGTTTGGAACATTGTAACATGCCGTGAAGCATCCCATGCAAAACGTGACAGCCTGGCTCATGACAATGTTACGTTTTTTTTGAACAAGTCGATGGTAAGATTGGAGTAAACGTCTTGGAACAAAACTGGCAAAAACTCCGCGAATCACACGTGAACCTTGACCTCCTGCAAGCTGCTGAAACCATTTTCAAGGCCTCTCCCATAAGGCTTCCATCGACGCCTGCGCGCACGGCCGCCTCTGGCAGCTGGCGGTTCAGCTTCCTGGCACTTGCAGCCCAGTTCCAGACCCTGCCTTCGAAAGCCTGAAGCTGCGACGGCTATGAACCCCCTGGACCCTGTGGCCTTGAGCTTCCATCGGGAGATCCCGAGGCTTTGGGTTGAAGCTTCTTGCAGGAACTGTTCTTGGTTCAGTTTGGTTGCTAAGTAGAAGTGCAAAGGTACCTCAAAGAGTACAAGATGTTTGCGGCTGTGGATTATAGCCTGATATAGCTTTCCAAGCCAAAAAATCCTGGAGTTGAGATTCCTGACAGCTTAGTCTGTGATTTCATGCCTGAACCCTCCATGCCGAACCTCGGACTAACCCCAACGACGGAGTAGTCGGCAGTGACCCCTGAATGAAGCCTTGAATTTTGTGGCCTGAGCTCGTCGGACGTGAAGACTCCATGCAAGGAGCCCCTCTGGGGCCCAGCCTCTTACTAGCATAAAGGGTTTAGGGTGGCATATGGCTAAGGTTTCAGGTTCAGGGTTTAGGCCCAAACCCTCCAGCCCAAAACGACTTGGGCCGAGGCTGTTGGCGCAGATGCACAGGCGAGCTCTGCCGCTCTGATGCGCGATGGGTTAGCAGAGGGGTTCCTGTAGGGCTTTATAGTGCTTCAAAGGCTTTGGGTGATTGGGGGCACGGAACAGCGGTATCACAAGGCTTCGCCTGTTCGACCGACGTGTGTCTCCTTCTGCCTTCAGTGATGCAGGCTGCACTTCTCTCTCGTTTGTTGCGGGCCTTGTCGAACGATTTCAATTTGGTTGTTCGTGGACACACACACACACACACTCGTGCTGTCTGACATGTCCAGTCGCCCTTCAATGTCAAGCGGCCTAATATAGACTTGCTAAACCCAACCTGTTAAAGTCAATCCTGAAGGCACCAAAAAACCAGAACCCTAAAAGGGGATCTGGGACCTAGATCGGGAGTTATTCTCGGAAAGCTCCGAGACCCAAAGGCATGAGGGTAGGGGTTGGATTCCGAATCGAAAACCGATCCTGCGACGAAGCCTCGTGCGGAGATTAGGCCGCAAACTTCGGCCAATGTCGTCTCCTACGGTGCCGCGTTGCGGGCTTGTGAGGCCCGGGCTGCGAGGGAGGGGAGCAACGACAGTCAAAACAATGGTATCCTATACTTAATTTGTTCACCATGTCATAATACAGCATAACATAACGTGGCACAGCACAAGCTGAACATAACATGATTAACATGATTCTACATGCATGGCATAGCATGGCGTAGCAAAACCTAACAGACCAAAGCGCAGCATTCACATATCATAACATCGCATAACACAAAATGAAAAATCTTGTTTCATCTTAGACGTTTTGTTTTTGGTTGTATTGTATATCATATAATGTTATATGATACTGTGCTATACTGCACTATATTGCATCATAGTGTGTTGTATGATACATGTTTATTCTTGTATTTAGCTATGTTTTGTTATATTGCATTTCAATATTGCTTGGCTTTGCATAATTTCTTTTCGAGGATATTATAATCTGTCTGTGTTCTACCATGTTTTGTTAGGTTTATGGAAAGTCGTGTTGTTACTTGTTCGGTTGTTTCATAGTATATACTCTATACTGTCTTAGCATATCTTCTCATATCTCTCCATACCATATCGTTTTATGTCATGTGAAGTTATATTGTATCGTATTTCAAAGCGTTATATGTCACACCACAGTAGCTTTCCAGTATATTACAACAGATAATTTGATTGTACGTTTTGGCATATTATGTTGTAACATTTTCCTTATGAAAAGATTATTGTAAGTGACGTTGCATCAAGTTTTATATATTTCGTATCATGTATTCTTTTGCTTTCTTACAAGGCGTACTTTCAAAATCCATTGCTCTTATATGCTGTAATAAGTTGTAGCATTCTTCATTTTCTGATTTATACTCGTTTATCCAATACTGTAATTACTGTAGCCCATCAGAATAGAGCTTCTATAGACTGTGGTAACATACTTCGATATATCATACCCTTTCATGATTTTCTCACAAATTGTACCATCTGCCAATACATCATAAGATGATCTAGCGTTTGATAGTCTATTCTAATAAACTACTTTGTATACCAATAGATTATGCTTTATCTTCTTTGTTCTGTTCTAGTTCTAGTCTAGCCAAGTTTTTCTTACCTGTCCCATTCGAAGATATTAGATTCTACTTTCGTACTTGAAACTACGTTGGGTTATTTCAGACATATGAAAGGACGTGACATACCTCATTGCATCATATTATATTGTATTATACCTGCTGTATATTACCTTACTTTACGCTACATCACATCCGAATGTATTATGTTGCATTGCAGTATTCGGCATTATGTTTTTGTACTCTAGGTTATGTCATAGTATCAATCTGCCGTACCATGCTACGTGCTTGCTTGTTATTATATTCTGTTGTATTATGTCATACCATGTGGTATTGCAACATACCACATTAAATCTTACCATGGCATATCATACTCGATTAGACTCTATTCTATTATGCTATAGTATAGTACCCGACCGCGGAGCATACTATAGTATCGTATCGTATCGCCTTGTATATATATATATACATGTATCCGCACACCATATTATCTTATGCTATGTTGTGTTATGTTGTATTCTGTTTCTTTCTATATAGACGTATCAGACAACATGAGACAACGCGAGGTCATATAGAGTCGTATGTTTTTTTAGAACATGTTTATAGATGCTATAGTACATTCCAGGACCAGTACGTTTCAGTACAAAGATATGTATGCGTGTATCTTATATACGGAGTCTGTGCTGCTCGTTGGCGGCATTACGAGATATGCATTCGTTGAGCGGCCACGATGGGCTTCCAAGGCTTGCTGGCTGTCTTTAGTTGAAGAGTTAGGTGGACTAGGCCCAAACCTGAGACCACCCAAAGTCCCTGATCTAGGAGGCCAAGCATTGTGAGTTCTTGTGCTTGTTTATGGCAGGAGGTGTGGATCCTCCACCCAGAACCTGCATCCTAAACCGTATTTGTGGTTAGGCTCGGTGGTTTGGGATTAGAGTTCGGCCTACCTCAAGCTTAGCAACGGTTTGTAAGCCCCACATGTCGGGAAGTAACGACATCTATAGGTTTCAAATCCTGGTGCCTGTCAAGCGGTGGTTCAATGCATTCGCAGTCAACCTATACCACTGCAGGTTTCGGCACATGTCATGGGGTTGTGCCGGCAGACCCGATAGACGGGAGCCTGCAAGACGTTTGTCACATCGACAAGAAAGTCGTCACCTCATATCTACATGAATGCACTGATTCACACATATCGTGCAGCACATTTTCCAATGCGACGGATAGACAGGCTGAGTGGGTCGTGGCCTTGCAGCTCGTTGCAGATATGTGCCTCCGACTGAGTTGGCGGCAATTAAGGCTTGCAGCTTTGCGGCCCAGATAGCACAGCCAAAGTCCCCGTTTGTGGTTTTAGTGCTCGCTTCGGTGAGTGCGGTGAGAATAGTCAAACAGAGGGTCTTGGGCCCCGGAATCTGACCCCAACGGTAGTTTTGCAGTTTGCTGTTGGCAACTGAGAGAAAGCCAACAAACAATTAGTCTTGGCTTTTGCCTCTGAGACTTTCGGAGACGATCGGGATCATGGTTCGTATTCAGAGTCGGGCAGTTATTTGCAGTTGTCTGATGCGTTTCTTGCTGCACATGTTTTAGCATCGCACGGCCTTGCGTAAACATTATTCTGACAGAGACTCTAACGAGCTGGTGGTGTTAGACGCGTTCGACAGATGGCGACTGCAGAACTGATGCATTGCGTTGCGCACTGACACTTTACTCCAAAGCTCCAGCCACGAGAGGCCCGTTGTAACAGCCCAAGAACGGCCGTTAAGAGCAGCTTTGCTGTATCAAGCGCTACCCTGTCCCCAATTCTAGACCCAGACTCCTGCGAGCTTGGAACAAATGCTCGTGCTCTTGCGATGGAAGATACCACATGGATGACTGCACTCCAACCGCTCCTAAACCCTCGCAACCCAGAAAAGCCGAGGATGCAGACACAGTGCCCTGGCAGGAGAGGAGCTCCAGGAACGCTTTTCGCGGGTTTTGCTTCGGTTTGGCACCATAATTAATGGGCCCCTAAACCCTAAACCCTAAACCTTAAACCCTAAACTAATTATGAAGGCACCGGTTCTCCGAGGCCCTTCTCCCTTCTCAAGCCTCAGAGGTTTGCTGCACGCAAGTCCTTGACTGTGCTCTGGACGGCTGATGCTGATAGACAAAACTTGGGTCTTATCAACCTTCGTTGGAAGTGAACGCTGAGACGTGGATCTGGCTTTCAATTCTTGATCACGAGTGGTCCTGACACTCTTTCCAGGGCTACCAGCTGCTAGCAGACATGACGGCCAGATTCGCTAAATCAACCCCGACCTGCGTCTAATCTTCACAAGAACGGTATCCGCCTCAGCCTTCATGATCAAGCTGTATGCCGAGGCTGTTGCCCGATGTTGTGGCCTTCAACGCCGCGGCGGGAGCATGTGAAGCTTGGACGGCAACCCTTGGCCCTAGGCCAGCCTGGATCCCAGATTTCAGAGACGCCTTCACTCCCATTCCGGCCTGAACCAAGCGGGTGAAGTTCCTTATGGATCTCGGTAGGGGAGGTTCCTCTGTGAGCGGTGAAAGAAAAGACGTAGGAAAAGGGTCAGCCCTTCCCTGTGAAGCGAAGTCTGAGTCGACTATGCCGCTAAACCCATCCTCGACCATAAACCCTAAAGCCCTGAACCCTAAACTACGCCTCCACGTTTGCAAGGCCCGTTTGTGCCGCGTATTTCACAGTCATCCCCTTAAGTTCTGGTACCCCAAACCCATCCAAAGCGGTCGAAGCGCGAAACTCGCAAGTCACATGGAAGCCCTCACTCAGGCTTGTCTTCCTTAATCGGCACCTTTAGACCCTAAACCTGGTAAGCAGAACCCAGAAGTACTAGTACCTTGCCGAAGCATTTGCAGTCGAAAGCTTTCTCCACGCCTAGCTTAGGCTTTGAATCTGCACATGGTCCCTGAAGCCATGTTGACACTCGCAGCACCCGAAAGTCCTTCACCGGAATCCCGAAGCTCGGGCCAAGCCAGCACCAGGCCTTGCATCCTAAAAACCCTGTAGCGCTTCTAAAGCTTCAGCTCTAAAGCTCCAGACGCAATCCCCGCGCCGTAGCACCGTGATGCCCGCGAGCCCCACTAAAATCGGCACATTGAAAAACCCCTAAAGTTGTCCAAATACAAGTCTTTCATGGCCTGTACCTAAAATCGATAAGCCTTAGACCCTGAATTTGTCAGGAGTCGTCGTCAGCCTGGGATGCTGTTTTGGGCCTGCTCGCTGGCATGGCACGAGCGCGGGTGGCTAAGGACCTTCTGGTCTCGGGAAGTTAGGTCTCGGAATTGAGGAAAGCCATCACTCGTGCAGTTGCTGGGATTTCGGGCTCCGAGCTTGACCGGCTACAGGGTTTGGGAAGGGTTGATGAGTTCTCTTGTGCTTCTTGTGGGCAGGCTCCCGTTGAGGCCTCGGATTAGTTGTCAAACTGCAAGTCTCATGCCCTGGCCTCTCGTTGCATCTTCTTACGGTTTATCAAGAAGATCCGTCTACTGTACTGGCACAACCTCAATCGAACCCCAATATGGCAGCTTCATGGCCCACGTCTGGGCCAAAGAAGAATCGTGTGCATGGTCTCAGCCAGAAGTCAGAGTTTAAGGGTCGCCCTGTTGGATTCAAGAAGACCCTTGTGTCCCGTAAAGCCGTTTGCCGCGTCGTCCGTGGCCCAACACAACGGACGTACTGTACCATTCCAGCAAAAGCGCTAGTTTCATTCTGTCTGTCTATCTCTCTCTCTCTCACTCTCTTTCTTTCTTTCTTTCTTTCTTTCTTTCTTTCTTTCTTTCTTTCTTTCTTTCTTTCTTTCTTTCTTTCTTTCTTTCTTTCTTTCTCTCTCTCTCTCTCTTTAAGCCAATATGTGTACCGGATAAAACAAGAGTCCTCAACGCAAGCAATGTTGCAGGTTGTCCAGTTGTTGACTGCATGTAGACAAAACTCACAACACATCAGGTAAGCAGCCCTAAGCCCCAAACAGAGCAGGATGACGTCTCGGTGGCTTTGGCAGTTAATGCCTCTCACCTGCATCTGCACGTAACCAGCTATAACCAGTATTAACGACAATAAAGTCGCGTCTACACATTTTATCCTAATCAGGTTTAGGGTCTAGCATGATACCTGATATCTTGATGCAGGAAAGTTAGTATCTGAGGCTTGTGCCCGCGCGCGACGCTGGAAGACGGCTTCCTGCCATTCAACTTTATGGGGCTCTACATGGATTGAAGTTTTCTTTCACGTAGCGTTTGCAGGTGTCGCTTCAGATGTCTTCTGTCCCGCCAATTTGGTGTAGCCCGGGAGGCGCAGCAAGAGACCACACATCAGCCTCAACTGCAAAACACTAGCTTGGTGAAGGGTCTCGGCTTGGGGTTTATTATTCCCGGGGCCAAGCTTGCAAAGTTTGGCCCTCAGCCAACGATCGTACCAGTCAATACCCCTGAACTCAGAGTACCGCCCCAAGCCCTGAAACTTGAATGCTAAATTGGAAACCCCTCAATCCTAAACCGCCCGAAGCCCAAACGGCCGAACAAATTTATCCTGCTCCCTGCAAGTTTGTTGTTACATTCCAGCAGCTGGACGCCGGCATCCTGTCTCCGAATGACGAAAACCCCAAAGCGTAAACCGCCAAGCCCAACACCTCCACTGCAAGCCTCGAACGAAATTAGCGGAGGCTTTGGCCCTTTGCGCAAAGCCGGCCAGCGCAATCACCTGCAGCGTACCTTTGCCGATTTGTTGTTTCAGTCTGGGGCTTATGGGGTTCAAAAAGCTTGGGGATGCTTGGGGTATGCGGTATGTGTTTAAGGATCTTCAGCGTTTACTCTGCCTGATCAGGAGCTCTTGCTTAAGGGAACCAATCGGGATCGGACTTCATGCAAGCTGTGGCACAGTGGGGCTCCAGGGTTCAGTTGCATACAGGCTCAGCAGGTGGTGTACGGAGCTGAGGTTTCAATCAGATTTTTGCTCTCCCGCAAGCTTTCTTAGGGGTGATCGGCGCCATGGTACGACTTGAAGGCTTCACGTATGCCTAAGACTCTAGAGGCCTCGAGTCGCAATGGAGCCCACTGCGCTGGCCAACGGTCAAGCATTAATGAGTCGCAATAATACTGAGTATGTGTAGAGTTTTTTGTGTAAAGTAGAAAGAGCCTCTGCCAAAATATTGATGCACCTTAAAAATCATGAACAGGTGAATCTTGATCAGTCGTTGTCCGTGTCTACCTCAAAGCGTGCTGCGGCACAGGTGATGTACCGATGGACCCAGCAAAGTCGCAGCAACTTCGGACTTCGTTCGTCTTTCTGCAAAATCCTAGAACCAGGCCTTCATTACGGCCTGCGGTTACGGCCGACGCTGGCAGCTGGCGCTTTCGACGCTCTCTGACAACGCGGTGGCGTTCGCGTCCCAGACCGTCGTCTGTGGCTTATGGGAATTGGGAGTAGAGTTTATGACTTCGTAGGCAGAAACCGAGAAACGGTTAGGGTTTGGCGGGTTCGAAGAACCTCTCTTGGTCTCATTCGGGAGTTGCCGGGTTTTCAGCTTTACAAAGGTTGGAGCCCATGGTGCCATGCAGCCACTCTTATGTATTGTGAATGCTAATATTGTTATTGCTATTATACATATTCATATATATATATATGTGTATATATATATATATGTATTTACACACATACATGTACAGATAATTATGAGCATGAATACGCATAGAAACATAGGTAAGCCAACAAGTGTGTATGTGTGTGTGTGTATGTATGTATGTATGTATGTATGTATGTATGTATGAATGTATGTATGTACGTATGTATGTACGTATGCATGTTGTATGTATGTATGTATGTATGTATGTACTCGTATGTATGTATGTATGTATGTATGTATGTATGTATGTAAGTATGTATGTATGTATGTATGTATGTATGTATGTATGTACATATGTTTCATCTCAGCTATCTCGCCTTATCCCATCTTATGCCATCTCATCTTATCCTACCTTATTTCATCTTATAGCTTGTCTTATCTCATCCTTCATCATCTAATCTCATTTTATCTTATTTTATCCTCTCCCATCTAATCTCATCTTATCTTGTCTTTACATTTATCTCTGTGATTTTGTCTTTATCTTTGTCTTTCTCTTAACCTATCCGAAACTTTGGACCACGTCAGACGAGGTCCCGGAGCGCGGTGTGCTGGAACGCCACCATCAGTGCCTGCGAGTTTTGGCCACGGTCCTTGCTGTTGCAGCAGCTCTGCTTGTATTAGGGTGCGAGTAACTGTCTCGCCGGGGCTATAGTTCAGAGTGGCATGGGATTTGACAGAGTTTTGGAATCCAGCTGCCGCTGTTAGCTGTTAGCATGATGCGAGACACCATGGAGCATAGAAACGCGTGTGCCTTGCTGAAGCCAAGCAGCTTAGGCCAAGCAGCATGCAGCACAGGACAATAGGGGAGGCTTTGGAGGCGTGTCTCGGGTTTACAGGCCATACTCGTGCCGTAACTCCTTGCTTAAACTCCCCGCCAAAACCACAAATCGCCGCACGACTTCAGAACAGCCTGGACAACCTCCACATCTTTAAGCTGATTTTTAATTGGGATTTTGCCCTTCTTCCCCAGGCATTGAAGAATGCTCTGAACAACATGCTGACTTGCAAGCTTGCTTGCCCCCACTGCACACCAAAAAGCACAAAACAAAACCGAAAAGTTGCAGCCTACATGATGCTGCTATCTCCCTTTGTCCATAAGCCTGTTCGAAGAAACGTGCCCAAGCGAGAGCCGAGGGAACGCATGGAAGAGCAGCGTCTGCTTGCTGATGTCTTGGGCTACAACGCCACGCTGAGCACCCTGGAGAAGGCCAGAGGGATGTGGTGGGTTTTCATGCGGCGAGACTGCCCATACTGAAGCTTGACACCGTCAATCACGGTGGACTTTGAGCCGTGTGACACAAACCCCTGAACTGCGTGTAATAGTACAATTGCTCTGCTGCAGCCGCAGTCTATTGAGGCCGAAATTCGAAAAAACGGTTTGTGGCTGAGTCAAGCCATGACGAGCATTGATCTTCCGTGCCTCGCCTTCCCGACACTGCAGCACGAGATTGGATAGCCAGACATCAGCCCCAGCCATCCATGTCTGCGGAAGGCTCTGCGTTTTTTCTCGTTCCACGGTTCTGTGCGTTGCCGGTTCTACTGGGCTCATATAGACCCCTTTCGCCAAGAGATGCTGGACGCTCATTTGCTGCGAAGGCTTTCAGAGCACTCACCACGCATCACGCTGCAGAGTCTTCATCGGCTCGAATGATGTGGGTCCTCTCCACTTGCAACCACCGGTCCTTACGCAGCAATACAAAGTACAGGCCCGCCAAGTACAGTGCCAGCAGTCCTAAGTTCCGGCTTGTCCAGGGTCTCCGAACTCTTTTGACAGGGGGACATGGTTAACTCTACCACGCCAGAAAATCAGTCTTCCATCGTGTTCCCCGCGAAAAAGTGCCATCTTGCCGAAAGAGCACGTCTTCGCAGCCTGCGGCCGTGCGTCATCGAGCGCAGCTGTAGAAGCGCTCAGCCGTGGAAACTGTTGTGTCCACATTAGGTCATTGGGTGTTTGCCAAAACATGTTCCACTGCTTGTGTTGGCAACATCGTGGCAACTTGCAAGAGACGAATATTCGTACATTGCCACAGCCACAGTCAATACTTAGCAGCATGATGATACCGTATAGTGTACAAAGCTCATAAGCTGGATAAAGATTGCAACCACTGATATACATGTGTACTCTACGTGTCGATCCCACTGCGTTCAGGCGCTGTCAACCAAACGTTTCCCCACACAAACTGAAAATGCCGAAGAAATCAGACGATGATTTATACATTTTTGGATTTCCCCCGCCGTGTGTCACTGCATACTACTAGCACATTATGGATGCGGAACATGAACATGTTTCCAGGCAAACGTGTGGATCGATCACAGACTAGATTCGATTGTATTTCTTGGCAGCTTAAGTCTCTTCTTGACGTTTCGTATTGAAAGTGGAAACCACAAAGCTTCATGTTGAGACCATCGTACGTGTCGAAAGATTTACCGGTGCAAGGGGTAAAACTTCTTGGACCATGTTGTTTGATGGAAGAAGGTTGACATACAGGTCTTGATGGCACGAAGTTAATGACCATAGTTATTACAGATTTCCGGAGAGGCATCGTAGGGATTGTTGAGACTGTTGCTATACGTGCCCTGAATGACTGCATTGCAAAAACCCCGCAGCACAGTCACAAACATGCTGCCATCCTCCCGGGGCACCGGTCGATGCTTGAGCCCAGCATGCCATTTGTTAAAGAAAGCACGAGAATCACGTGATTGCGTCCCGAGCCCCGAATACCTTGAAAGACCCGTGGCCAGGGTGGCCAGTGGAGGCTTGCCTTGGAAATCTTCCGAACATTGGGGCAGCGCCTGCTGGGACCGGATGCCATCTCTTTCAATTCCGTCATCAGTGCTCTCGAGAAAGGCGTGGCATTCATGGGCGGTTTCCAACATCAGGGCGATTGGAAGATCAGAGACAAGGATAACACACATGAGATCTAAGTGTCTTTGACTTTATGACCTGCACCCCGAAGATGTAGGTTGGCCATGATAACCTTTATGCGGTGAGGCTTCCAATGGCAGCTGGCCACGAAAATGTTGACTGAGAGCCTTCGGCAGCATTGCAGCGCACAGCCTTGAATGTACACGTCCTTTGTCTGCCGAACGAGTATGATCGTGGAGCTCAGTGATACTGTCCATGTCACACTTCAAACCGGGCTCCAGGATTACTCAAGCGTTGCGTTCAGAGTTTTAATCATATCGTCGCACTGCCATGCCTCGCTTCACGTTTGTCATGTCCATCCGTGCCCACCAATACTCCTTCTGTTAGAAGCTTGATGATCGGAAATCGCTGGAGATCTTGATGTGTGCGTCCGCAGCAACTGCATCATCATGTTTTTTGGATTTGCAAGGTTCGCGTAGGTTTAGGAGAAGACTAGGATTGTTGAATGACGATCTCCTCACAAGTGCCATATCGTGGGGAAGCCTGCAACTGTAATCTGGGACCCTCCTCACCCGCCAAAAACATGAGGATGCCCTTGGCGGACATCCGGCCCTCAGCGATTACCTTCAATGCCACGATCAGCGCGTGCGAGAAGGGACTTTTGACAGAATCTTCTAAACCGTGGGTAAGGTTGTTGCTTGTCTTCCTAAGCCTTTATGCTATAGAGGTTTCAGAAGGCCCGCTCACCATCCCTAAACCCTAACCCCTAAACCCTAAACCCTTAACCCTTAACCCTAAATCCCTAAACCCTAAACCCCTGAAGCCCTAAACCCTAAACCCTAGATCAGGAGAGAAGTGGGCCTTGTCCGTGGCCATACTGGAGAACATGGTCGAGGAGCAGGCCGTGCAGCCAGATGCAACCTGGCTTGAGTTTAGGGTTTTAGGGTTTTAG
>CAJNDV010033334.1:21423-33362 GCA_905221635.1 Symbiodinium sp. CCMP2456
GGGTTTTAGGGTTTTAGGGCTTTAGCTCTTTAGGGCTTTAGGGCTTTAGGGCTTTGGGGTTTTAGGGTTTTAGGGTTTTAGGGTTTTAGCGCTTTAGGGCTTTAGGGCTTTAGGGTTTGAGGGTTTTAGGGTTTTACCGCTTTAGGGCTTTAGGGCTTTAGGTTTTTAGGGTTTTAGGGTTTTAGGGTTTTAGCGCTTTAGGGCTTTAGGGCTTTCGGGTTTGAGGGTTTTAGGGTTTTACCGCTTTAGGGCTTTAGGGCTTTAGGTTTGTAGGGTTTTAGGGTTTTAGCTCTTTAGGGCTTTAGGGCTTTAGGGCCTTTAGGGCCTTTAGGGCTTTAGGGTGTTACGGTTTTAGGGTTTTAGGGTTTTAGGGTTTTAGGGCTTGGGGTTTAGGGCTTTAGGGCCTTTAGGGCCTTTAGGGCTTTAGGGTGTTACGGTTTTAGGGTTTTAGGGTTTTAGGGTTTTAGGGTTTAGGGTTTAGGGTTTTAGGGCTTTAGGTTTTTCGGGTTTCAGGGTTTTAGGGTTTTAGGATTTTGGGGTTTAGGGTTTAGGTTTGCGGCTCAGGGTCGTCCTTGCAAGTGGCTGCGTAGACGATAGGGTCGGCCCTCCCCGCGATGATAAGTAATGTCCATTCATAGATCTCAATAGGAGTTGCCGTGCAGCCATAACACAATACACCCTGCAACCCCGTGTGGCAGGCATGTTGAGGGAGTCTCAGGATCGCTGGACCGCCTAGCATTTCAAACTCCTTTCCGGCGAAGGTGGTGTCGCACAATGCTGCCATCGCAGCATGTGAGAGCGCAGGGGAGTGGGAGATGGCCCTGGCGATTTGTGCCGCTTGGCGTGTGGGTGCTAGGATTTCCTGACTTAGTGTAAAAACATAGGGTTTAAGGATTTCGGTCATATAGCAGATTCAGGGTTTCAGGGTGACCAAAGCTGTTGAACATGTGGCTGTTGCGCAGTGAGGCATATAAGACAGAGAGTTGTGAATCAAGGCTTGCACTAGCGCCTTGGCATTACGAGATCCAAGACTTTGGATTTGGCCGCTTGAGTCTTTGGCGTGCCCGCCCTGGCTGTGGCATCAACGATCTACCACGTCATACGGTTTCCAGGCAGTTTCCAGCTAGTTTTAGGGCTTGGGCAACTCATTGTGATACGATTTGTTCGAACCTCGCTGCAAAGACCGACGCTTTCATTTTATCACTCGCGAATCATCAGTCGTTAGGTCCTTATGGCATCCATCAGCTTCCACTCATGGATGTATTTGCTATTGATCCGGTGCGGTACAGGCATTGCATGGCTTTGCTCCAGGTAATGAACAATTTATCTAGCATTAATAGCAAGGATCCAAATGCTTAACGTGTTTCGCGAGTTGCCGTATTATTTAATATAATAGACTCTACAGAACCTATACCCGTGACAAGGACCTGTTGCCACAGCGGAGCCTCTCGAACCAATAGTTGCAAAGATTCGATTGCGGCTTCAGGGTTTCAACTTGGGGGCTTGAGGGCCCAAAACATCAGTAAATGAAGCCGTTACACCGCGAGAACATGTTGGCGGTGTTGAGGTGTTGGGGAAGCTTGTGATTTGAAGCTGGTGTCTCGAAACCCAATACTCAACCCTAAATGGTTCAGCAAGTGGCTTGCTATTGCGTGCGAGGACCCACAGCGGAATGAAATTGGCCCTACCGCGGATCATGAGCTCTAAACCCTTGACGAGGATAAGGGCAGTGAGTCGGACGTATTTACTTCGACTTCCCCTCAAGTGGTGTGTGTGTGTGTGTGTCTTCCCAGGCTTCGAGTGAAAGCCTGCTGCTCTCCTATGATTAAAGCTACTGCTACGGCGACTGCTGCTACTACTGCTAAACTGTTACTGCTACTGCCACTATTCCTACTGCCACTACTGCTAGTGCAGCTACTACTGCTACTGCCACTATTCCTGCTGCTACCACTGCTAGTACTGCTACTACGGCTACTGCAACCATTCCTACTGCTACTCGTGCTACTACTGCTAGTGCTGTGGCAGGTGCGACTGGCACTACTCCTACTGCTACTGCAGGTACTAATGCTTGTACTGCTACTGCCATTAGTCCTACTGCTACTGCTGCTACTACTGCCACTGCCACTGTTCCTACTGCTATTGCACCTACTACTGCCACTATTCCTGCTGTTACTACTGCGGTTACCAGTGCCAATGAACGCCGCTACGTTTATTGCGGAGCCTCGCAACCTGATTGTTGCACCGGAGATGCCAAAATTCAAATCTGGAGTGCGCAGCCCTTGAACACCCTGAATCCTACATCCGAAACTCATCAGCATGAACGGTTCAGAGTCTGATGCAGTTCAGCTTTGGATTGAGGTGTTCAGATTTAGCGTTCAGGGTTCTAGCTGCCTAGCTAAACTTGTGCAAGAATCGCATCCTTTTCCTGTAGTAGGGCAAGCCTCTTCAATGAGGCTGTCAGCTTCAAGGCCTAGGGGAGGTATCCTGGACTCTTCAATAACCGACGGTTGAATTGTGCTTGCGGATTATGTGGATAATTGCAACTATTCAAGTTTGCAGCCTGTGCCCAGCCATGCCAAGGCTTGTGCCCGACTGTGGTCACCTGCAACTCCTGCATCAGCGCTTGCGAGAAGCTTGAGGGCAACGGGCTGGGGAATAGATGGAATCTTCCAAACAACTTGCAGCACTTCACTTGCTTCATAGGCCTCGGGAAGTTTTTTTCATGAAGGTTGGTGGCAAGTTTCAGAACTCCCATGTTTGGTCGACGCTTTCGGCTTCGAAAACCAGGAGGCACAAGTTTCGGTCAATCAGATGAAGCTACAAGCGCCAAGGAAAGGCCTTCAATGGGAGCTCGCGCTGCGGCTGCTTGCAGCGACCTTCCTGCAAAATGGCGTTCATCGCGATCATGAAGCTCTTGATTGGTGGCACTTTTTCCTTGAGACCCGCATCAAGAGGCGGACACCCTGGGCACATTATAGGTATATTGTTGCTGGGTTAGCAGTGCAAAACTCGTTGTACTTGCAACAGCACAACAGGGAATAGTAGATGCAGCCTTCGGAGGACAAGGAGAAGGAGACCTAAGGATCAAGGAACAGACAAAACCACTTATTGGAAAAAAGTGTGCACGCAGTTCAATCAAGAAATATATGACGCACTCAGGGCTTGCCGACGCTGAAGCTTGTGGCGGATGAGATCAGCTACAGCGCGGCCGTTCTCGCATGCACGCTGCTTGGTTGCATGCGTGCCTGCACTCGCAATTAATGCACAAAACTCTATAGCTCCCTGGTCCCAAAACCTTTAGCACCTCAAACACAACATCTTGAACCCTAGACCCATGGCCTTTTCCCTTGACAGTCGGAGTCCCTAAACCTCATTCCCGAGCGCCCCTTTGCGCTGAGAGCCAATAAAAACACTGTCTGACTAGATAGGGCAGCCAATAACAAGGAAGGAAGCCTGCATCGTCGCTGGTAATGGTAGCAGCAACAACAGCAAAAGCAAATCCAGCTACTCATCAAGGCCACAGGAGCATCAACAGTTTCATGACTTGCACACACAGATAGTGCTACCGACATGTTGATGCCCAGCCTCCGAGGAACTCCAGTAAATGGGAGTCGGCCTTTGCTCTCTGGGACACCTGCTTGCAGCAAGGCAGAGGATTCACGGGTCTCCATGGGGTCTCCAGTACTCGGGCTCAAGCTTTTGCGGCGGGGCACGGTTCGGGTCTCACTCTGTGCGTTCCCAACGGACATCTAGGGCCCAAGGAAAAAAGAAAGCCAATCCCGTCTTAGGAAGGGTGTGTGGGACAGCTTTTGCCGCTACTGTGGGAAATGTGCTGCTGGAGCGCTTGCTGCTAGTTGACGCAAAGGCCCCAAATCTCCACGTGACAGCCGAAGAAACGATTGATCACTCCAGGGATTATTTCGTGCTCCCGTCTGTTGTATTGCCCGCTAACCTGGGAATGGTATGATTAGTGCATTAGTGCATGACAAGCGAGACAGCAACACAAAAACCTGCTTTGGGAGGCATCTCTCCCGGCATTGACAGCCCGCTCCACTTCACGTTGCTCATGCTCAGTGACGCTTGCTTGCGATGTTTCAATTTCGGGATTCCCCAACCAGGATCAACTATAAGAGCCTGGATAAGCAGCAGCATCGTTCCGTAATGACCTCAGTGTGCGTCGATGTAACAGTATGTAGCAAGTTTGATGTATTCCGGACCCAGCTGATAAGGTCTTGGATGCAGGCCTTCAATGTCGAAAACCGACAACTTTTTGTCCGGCTGTTAACCACTCGATGCTAACCCAAACCAAGTGGCTTGCCTCTGCGCTCAGGCAGGGTCTTGAACGCTTGCGGGAACTACTCTGCCGTTTTGGGACCACGTGTGGGATTAAGTAAGACCATGTGGAGTCTGCTGTCTGAGGATCTCTCGGCTGGCCAATTCGCCAACTAGTAGCTTGTGTTTGATTCGGAGCTTCAAAACGAAGTATTCCAGAAGCTCTATTCACTAGTAGGGAAAATATCCGCAGAACCTCATGCATGTACAGCACGATATACCCTAAAATCCAAACTCAACAGGCCCGGTGTACTCTGAGGACCCTGAATTTCCGCATCGGCCCACTGCAAGCCCGAATTTTCAGCCCCAAGCCTGGAACCCCAATCCTGGAACTCGCGACCCGAGGCCGGACGGCGTATGCGCTGTGCATGCCATGAAACATCCTGGCAAGGAAGCCCCGAACCAGCAGCCCCTGAGTCCAAGACCCCAGAAGCCCTGAAGCCTAGGAGCAGCACGCGCTGCGCAGCCGCGAGCGCGAGCTGCTGTGTCGGCTGCCCAAGACGGGCTGGTCCGGCAGCAGCCTGGTTGAAGTATTTGGTTTCAAGGCGTTCTACAACCTCTAAGCCCGGATCATTGCTTTATCATTCAAGTTAAACTTGGAGGATAACATCGCAGATATACCGTCTATACTCCGTTGTTGCACACCTTGTTAAGATCCTTCGCGGTTTGGGATGTCGGATCCGTGCTTCAAGGGGTAGGTAGGGAAGCAGGACCGGAAGCGATGCATGCTGATGTCTGCGCCCCGTAGCCTGTCATATCCGACAATGTCGCACTTTGAACTTCTGAAGGTTTTAGACAGGGTTGAGAGTTGAGAGAGGTTTGGGGTTGAGGGTTACATGCACTCTAATCAGGGTTTGTGCGAATGGATCATTGCTGGCTCTGGCAAGTTGTGTTTTCTGGTAAGAAAGGATTTGGTTGGGCAGGATTTTGGCGGTGGTTCATCAGGCTCAGCCACTCATAGAAAGCCGCTAGTATAGCAAGTTGCAGTTGCAGCTAGACTGCCAACAATGCAAACCTCGCGCTCAATAGCCATCCTGATGCACCAGTTGAGGTTTAAAATCCTACGTGACATGCAATACCACCGCACATGCCATGCCACCGGTGAGCCCGAAGCCCTGCCCACAAGCAGAGTGCCGACAGTATTCCTTTCGGAGGTACCCCGGTCCAGAACATCTTGGCCTTCCACCTCGCAGTGGAGGGCCGGGCCGGTGTCTCTGTCAAAGCGGTGGGTGAGCAGCCCCCCGTATGCAGGAGTTTGAGGTCGGGTTTCGTCTTTCCGGTCTTGGCGCCTTTGGGTGTGGATTCATGCCTGCAAGTAGCAGTGCAGTAGCAGCTTTGAGTTTTGAAGAGGCATGTCGAGTTCTGCAGCATGGAAATAACACACTGCCTGAAAGAACAGCATATCCACTGGCAGCAGTAGTGAAAGGAGTGCTGACAGCCCCAGGCCACCTCCCCGCCAGCCCCCCCACCCCCAGCACCAAAATCCTTCAATCCTGCACAAGCCCGACAAAAGGATTTCAATATCGAAGCCCGCGATTGAGAACTTACTCACACCAAGCTCGAACCCTGTTTCCACGACCGAAATTCTCAACTGCCCCCCGCTCATGATCACACAGGCAGAATCCATTGGGTCTTCGAATTCGCGCTGCATGTGGGGCTTGGGACCTGGCTTGCAGCCCAAAAAAAAGCTAGGCACGAGTGAGTGTCTAGGAAGCTGCAAGGACGGGAAGATTGTGGCACAAAAAGAGAGCTGACACTTGTAGTGAGTCAAAAGAGGTTCAGGTTTGCGTCAGAGAAGCTCAGGCCGATTTAGCATCCAGGACGAGGTTACTGAGACTTCTTTATAGAAGATGAAAGCAGCTAAGGATAGCTAACGGCTCGCCGCTTTTTTCCCCGCAGTGAAAAAGCACGTCAAAACTCATGTGTGGATATACAGATATATACGTTTGTAGCCGCATGACACTGACGGTCACTGTGCTCAACAAAGAATAACAGTGGTACCTGTCATGGCAGCCAGTAGTGATACTGAAAATCCTGATAGTGGGTAGATGTTGGTCATAGCCATGCAGCGTGACCGGTAAGAGCGTTGATGAAGCTGACACTAACAGGTTGTACTGGCAAAGACAGTCATTCCGAGTTTAACGGCAACAATGCCCATGAATGTCAAGATCGTGCTACCACCACAATAGTGTCAACATAATTGCTCTTTTCACTAAACCCCTGACCCTGAACTCTTTTGTAAGGGCGAAAATGGCCTGGACTTGACCACCCACACGAACTTGTGAATCACAGCGGGAGCCTCGCCCACCAGGGCACACTGCCAGCAAGCGAATCCTCTACTCTGAGCAAGAAGCCCATATCCGCGGTGATGGAACGAAACTTTGAGGTTTAGGGTTTAGGGGTTCCTGGACAGGATTCCGTTGCCACGCCGGCTCCCACTTTGGAGGCATCAGATCTCGGTGAGATTCATGTCGGCATCTCAATAGTTTTGGATGTCGTCGTCGTTTGTATAGTGGCTTTTTTGCTAGGTAGTCAGCGGCCAACACTGCAATGTACTGCACAAATGAGGGGGGGGCTCCCATTGTCGTGTAATATTTACGGGCAGAGCAAAGACAGTAAAACCCATCTCCTGGGCGCTACAACGACATTGAACCCTTAACTCAAAAAGGAGCCCCAGGTCCAATGTCTTCCCAATTGTAACCGCGGCCCTCCTGTAAAGCTGCTGTCGAGGTTGCCGAGCTAGGCTCACGTGCGTCAACATGCGGTCATACCTTCCTGTCAACCTCCAGATCTCACAGAGTCACATAAATCGCTACAGCCTCAACCGGAAGTGCCCAAGCCATCTCCAGATCTTAAACTCTGAGCCTCTGCGCTCGACTAAACCTTGAAGCCGAAACCTGCAGACCCCGTCCGTTCGATTTGGTTCGGGATGGAGGGACTCCGCGATGTGGGCGTCTTAGCTTCTCTTTGAACGGCGGGTGCGAACACGCATCTCATGCATGGTTTTGGTGGCAACTTGGCAGCTGATGCCAGGACTTCTTAGCAGCTCCGGCGCTGCCGTACACTCTCACTGCCGATGCCTCAGCAGCGAATGGATGGGCAGCTTTGCAGCTCCCAGGGCGATCGATTTGTGCGTCCAGCCTCTACCCATCATGATCATGATCATCGTTGAATCATCATCATCATCATCATCGTCATCTTCAGCTTCATCATCATCATCATCATCATCACCATCATTATCATCATCAACGTCATCATCTTCATCTTATCTCCATTACCAGCGTCATCTCCATTTTCATCGTCATCATCCCCACCATTATCCGCAACGGCACCAATCGCAGTGCTGTTACTAAGCTACAACTGAATTGGATCACAGCCTCTTCAGTTCAGGGCTGAACAATGCAGAGTGAGGAACTGTCCAGCCGGGAATGCAGATTGAGATCCTATAGTACTATAGGGACTTCGGGTAGATTGGATTCTTAGCATCGCAACCTTCTTCTCGGGCTGCTGGGTTTAAACTCGAACAGACCTGGGCCTGCCCGAGTTCAGTGCAATTGGATCTAAGCTGTCCGAGGCAATGTCTAACAGAGAAATCTCCAAGGAACGACTTGTTTTGCGGCTTCAGGCTTAAAACTTACGGTCTATAACGGGGTCTGGATTGCCTTGGGTCGGAAGGTTTCAGAACAGAGGAGGAGGCGGTTGAGAGTTCAATCGTGGAGACGCCGTAGACATTGACATCACGTCAGCACCACAAGCACTTGGGGTTGATTATTTGGGCATTCAGGGTTTCACTCTCATGTGTGCACCGCCTCGCCGTGTTTTCATTTCAAGTAAAAGTAGCTATCGAAGATGACACCCAGGGCCGGAAAGGCAGGATGCCCTGGGAGGGGGGTTGTCAGGATTCGACCGAGTAAACCCCCAAACCCAAAATTTCGTACAGGCGCTTGGGGATCCATGGGATCTTCCAACGTGGCGCTCCAGTGATCGGGTGGTTGCTTCAGGCTGTGCCTATGGCTCGAGTGGTCCGCCAAGTATCCATTACTGTCTCGCGCATGGGGTGTTGCGGAGACGAATTGGGCACCCCAAGCTGGAATACGTATGCGGCATTTTGCGACTTACGGGTGTCTGCCTTACTAGATGATGAGTCGGGTGAAAAAATCACATCCCGGTTCAGGGCTTCGGCTTCAAGGACTAGCAGACTCGCGGAACCATTAGGGGGCTTAAGATTTTCCGGGCTTGCGGTGTGTGATTCGTGTTCAGAACACGACGATGTTTCACTGACGAATACTCAAGGCAGTCCGATGTCCCTAAATTTCTCGGGCATTGAGCTTCAAAATTCTGTATGTGTACCTTCGAGGGCGAGTCATATATACATATCTGTATGTACCTCTGTCTTTGCACTTACCTGTTTACATCAGTGCCTTCAACAAACCGTCGCAAAGTGAGCAGGCTTGACATGGCATGGCTGCCAATTCCCTTAGAGGAGGGAAGGGCGTCTACGGCCCCCACTGCCTGCAGCGCCTTGGCTCTGTTCGAGTTTGCCCTTGGTCGGGCACCTCACGAGATCGTACACACTGGTCGCTCACACTCTCGTGGCAGGAGCATCAAGACAATACAGCTTGCTCAGTTTTCTGAACGTGACAGTCCATCTAGTTCCGCACAGCTGTGCCTGAGGCCGTGTTAAGTGTAAAGGCTGTGGCCGTGTCTTCAGAGGCCTCAGAAGCTCTGAGTAGTGATATCTTGCGACATGGTCTTTGCAATCTCATATCAAGTTGTTCCTTGTTGCTCACCGGATAGATCACGCCGTGCTTGCGAAAGCCTCCCGATTGACTTGCAGATATCGAGCCTACGTCATTTTACACAAGCTTGTGGAAACCAGGACAGGACATATCTCCTGTGAGCCCGAAACCCAGCAGCTCTCCAGTCGCAAGACCGCAGGTCCAAAACATGAGAAAGTTTGACGACACCAAACTGCATCCTCAACTCGAGTGCTTCAGACCCAAAGCGTTCACCCCATACAAAAGACGACAGAAGACTACAGGCACCTCCGCATCAAGGTTTAGGGCCTAGAGATCAGCTCGTAGTGCATTCCTGTCAAGCCTGAATTTTGCTTCTTTTTTCTTCAAGCAGCAAGTTGTCAGAATCTTCAATCCCTGAAGGTGTACTATGACCACACCAAACAATGTTACAGGCAAACGTATTGATCGTAATCACTACCCGAAGGCCTCATGAATCTCCAAACGCAATCTTGGTTCGGGGAAACTCCTAACTTCTTCATCAGCTCCTCAATCAACCGCTACGCGGCTTCCCGAATCAAGCGATCTTCGCAATCTAAACCTCACCCGGAAACCCTGTAAGGAGCAACTGGTTCGAAGCCCGCCTTGAGCCAGCGAAGCAGGGAGAGGCACCGTCGCTGTAGTAATAGTACGATGTAGTAGTAGCAGCAGCAGCGGCAGGAGGAAGAGGAGTAGTAGATGTAGTAGTAGTAGTAGTAGTAGTAGTAGTAGTAGTCGCAGTCGTAGTCGTAGTCGTAGTCGTAGTAGTAGTAGTAGTAGTAGTCGTAGTCGTAGTCGTAGTCGTAGTAGTAGTAGTAGTAGTAGTAGTAGTAGTAGTAGTAGTAGTGGTAGTAGTGGTAGTGGTAGTGGTAGTGGTAGTGGTAGTAGTAGGAGGAGGAGGAGCAGCAGCAGGAGCAGCAGCAACAGCGGCGGCAGCAGCAGCAGCAGCAGGAGGAGGAGGAGTAGTAGTAGTAGTAGTAGTAGTGGTAGTAGGAGGAGGAGGAGGAGCAGCAGCAGGAGCAGCAGCAACAGCAGCGGCAGCAGCAGCAGCAGCAGCAGCAGGAGGAGGAGGAGGAGTAGTAGTAGTAGTAGTTCTCAAGAGCCAGACCTTGCCCCCAAAGACCGTTGCGCGGCCGTCAGGAAGATACTGCATGCCTGCTGCTCGAGTACGTCGAGCTCCTCTGCTGCACTCCTTTAGCACCTTTGGGATTTCAGAGCCCCCAATTCTAAATATCGTTATAAGAAGCTTCCACCAGTTGGGCAGCATTGTCATGAGTAGTAGTAACAATCACAAGAAGACGATCAGTATAGTAGCAATAGTCGTCGTCGTCGTCGGGCTTTCGAGCTCTGTTTTTTCTGCCTTTCTTCCCTCCCCAAGGCTCACTCGCATTTGAGGCCCCGCCCCCAGGCCACCGGCTAAACAAAACCCAAACGCAGGCCGAGGCATGGGCTTAGGGCGAGTAGTTGCCTTGCTTACTTCAAGGCTACATGGGCATAACAACTTAAGAACATGCACGCAACTATGTATGAATGCGCTGCATGCATGCACGTAGGTAGGTAGGTAGGTAGGTAGGTAGGTAGGTAGGTAGGTAGGTAGGTAGGTAGGTAGGTAGGTAGGGTGCAAGCACAAATTAAATGAGCACGAGCAGATGTGCGTACTTAGGTGTGTGTGTGTGTGCATATCTATGTAATATGTACATACTTAGTTAGGCGCACACGCACAGAGACACACTTTGAGGTTGCTGCATATCATGCGAGCTTCGATTCCCTGCCAGGAACGGTTCACTGTCAGATGAGATTCGGAGGCTCTGTTTTACTATTACTACTATTGCTACTATTACTACTATTANNTTACTACGAGTACTACTATTTCTACGATCACTGTTACTATTGTTACTATGAATAGTTTCATTATTTGTATTATCCTTATTGTTACCATTTCTTGCTAATGTTACCATTACAAATATTAATATTTCGGTTGTTATGATCATATATTATCCTGATTATCATTTTCGTATTGAGTGCTCAGGGCTTGGAGGATGGAGTATTGCGGTCTGACCCACGAGTCTAGGTGAGAATGTCCCCTTCTGGTCTGATGGTCCGTATTTTGTTATACATTACACTGCAATACGCCCCAAAATCCTATGCTGTTTGTCAAAGTCAAGATTACCCAGATGATTTTCTCTGGTGTTGACCCCGGACTTTTAGGGTCTGGCGCGTTGAGTTTGTCGTGGGGTTCTACTTGGGTTTCGTTGGTTTATATGAGGTGAAGCTGAGTGTTCGGGGGATGACGATTCGAGGCGTAAGGTTTAGAGTTTAGGTCTAGGCGGTTAGGGTCCTAGGATTAAGCTTAATACCGAGATTTAAACACTGCAAGGCAATTTTATCACAGGTAGTCCGCCTCGATCGATTGAACCAGGCTCATCCAAAACTCCATTTCTTGAGGGGCCCTACGCAGCATCAGGAAGGATTCCAATAGCAAGGAACTGGGTGTACTACTCTGTCAGGGGCCTGCGCTAGAGCAGAATCCTCAAAAAACGAAGCCTCAATCTGATAAGTCAGTTTCCAACCTTGTACTGGCAACCCTGACAACCCCAAGAGCTTCGACGGCCCCCTTTTGCAGGGGTTTCAGAGCCTTCAATGTTGAATTCACGTGTTACACTAGAGGAATGGAGAGTAGTTGGGGTGTCTGCGCCACGATGTATGGTTCCTGGAAATCGGGGTTGGCAAAAGCTTTTTTTGGGGACCGGGAGACAGCCGATGCCGACATGAAACCCGAAAGCACCTCAAGACGGCCTAAGAGCTGAAAGCACTCCCCCCCCCCCCCCCCCC
>CAJNDV010033335.1:0-16055 GCA_905221635.1 Symbiodinium sp. CCMP2456
TGGTGACTCTGAAGCCCGTGAGCCCCTGCATGCCGGCGGCGCCCTTTTGCTGCGTGGAACGCTTGAAGTTTCGCGTGTTGGGAGCCGGGCCCCTCTTACTCATCAGACTCGTCCTCCTCGGACTCTGCGGCGGCCGAAACGGCTGCACCTGCGGGAACGTCGACGGCCTCTTCTGGATCCAACTTCTCATCAGACGGGTCTTCATCTGACTGCGGCGACAAGTCCTCGTCCACTCCGTCCTCTTGCGCCTCCGTCTCGGAGAGCATCTCCGGACCCTCCGGATCGGTGTCCGAATCTGAGACCTCCTCGGCCTCAGTCTCCGGCCTCTCTCCTTGCGTGGTGTTGCCCTTCGTCAGAGCCTCCCTGCTCACGTGCGCATCGTGCACCTGGCTTCCCGAGTTCTCGTTCAGCACCAGGGTGGAGCCAAGGTTCAGGACCGCAGCGACAAGGAGGGCGCGCCACATGGCAGCCTGCCTACAGTGTACCACTAGGCCCAGGCCGAAGTGGCCCTGCTTCGTTCTCTGCGAGCCTAAGCTGCAACGCCGTTTGGCCAGTTGGCAAGCACGCGCCGTGCTCGTCTACCAAGCCCCTAGTGCCTCAGTCGCGACGTATCGTTGCACGAAGCACAGCTGGACCTTTCAACTGTCGGCCTTGGGCTTCTGAACACGAGCGTGCCAGGGCAGCGCGTGTCAGAGCTGCTCTTCGAGCAGTCTGCAGAAATGGCTGCTTCTAATTTCGGCAGAGTGCTTCGCACATCTGGCCTCTGAACGGGGAGGACACCGGGAAGTTGCAAACAACATCATCGCGCTGAAAGGAACAAAGCGAACTGAATCTATGAATGCTTCCCGGTACTCTTGCATACTACACGGCCATGGCACAGCCTGAGCCAACGCCGGAGATTGACAATTGTGGAGATCGTGCAGTCGAACCAGGCAACCCGAACTGAATCGGAAGGGAAGGAAACAGGTCGAACCAATTGAAACCCACAGAACCAAGACTTCTTGCAAAAGCGCTCGCTTAGCCGCCTTGCAGAAGCCCATAAAAACGCACCAAGGCGCCGGAGTGGGTCTCAGCGAATTTCCTCACTGCAGGCATGGGCCCGGTGACCTCCGCGCGACGGTCTGCAACTCAGAACTTGGACTTGGAAGATGCGTCCAAGGGCATCTGCCATGTCTGCATATGCCGACGCGAGGCATGCGAACTGCGGAAAGGGCAGGAAGTGATATGCTTTTGCCGAGGCCTGGTGCATGTGTGCTGGCCACTGCGACCTCTGGATACCAATCAGGCAGGTGAGGCCTTCGGGTCCGGGCACGCTGCTTGTCTCAGCTATCTTGGGCAGCGCAAAGTGCCTGACCTGTGCTAGGGGTCCTGTCAGTAGTCAGGAATTCCGACATGCCGCAATAGCAAATTTGTCATTGAGCCATGTTGTTGAGTTCCTTTGGCGTGGAAAGTGCACAGTCCTGCCGATGCTTACAGAGATTGGAGTGTCAACACTGATGGGAGCCAGAGAACATGCAGTGCAACGGGAGCCACAGCAGCAGCAGCAGCAGTAGTAGTAGCAGCAGAAGAGGAGGAGTGCTAGTAGTAGTGCTAGTAGTAGTAGTAGTAGTAGTAGTAGTAGTAGAAGTAGTAGTTGTAGTAGTAGTAGTAGTAATAGTAGTAGTAGTAGTAGTAGTAGCAGCGGTCGTCGTAGCAGAAGGCAGTAGTAGTAGTAGTCGTGGTCCTCGTGAAGGTGGTGGTGGTAGCAGCAGCAGCAGCAGCAGCAGCAGCAGCAGCAGGAGATGTTATGGACAGCAGTTCATAATTATGACCAACAGGGCAATGATTTCATGCAAACACGATGTACCGGTGTATATACTTCTGAAACAAAAATAGCAATGACGATTCTGAAATCAAGAAGCCTGCTGGAAAGCTACTGAGTCACTGAAGCCAAAGAGAAACGCCCGATCCAATAACATGTATAAACAGCACCTCTCACGGTTCCCGTGTGTGCACAAAGCGATGCTCGCAGGCAAGTGCCGGCTGCAAGTCCTGCGAACTTCTGAAGGTGGGCAGAGCTTCGCCGCACATGGGGCAGGCCTCGGTGCCAGGCCGGTCAGGCTGAAGATTTTTACACAGTTTAATTGTAATTAGTCAGAGCATCGTGCCGGTGCACGGCGGTGTGGGCTGCGACACCTCCGACCTCAACACGCAAACCATCTCAAGCCCTGACCGCCGTGATCCAGGCGGTCAGAGATTTGCTTTGCTGCCCTGCGCACAACGAGCTCCGTCCGAGCGCGCGGCGGGCAATAGATCTGACGGAGGCACCGGCCCGCAGAGGTCCCGATGCCTCAGTCTTACCGGCATGGGAGCGTCTCGCCCTGCGGCTACGCTGCTGTGACCGAGGTCGAAGCCAAACTTCTTCCAAAGCTCGGAATTCTCCACATCCTCAGCAGTCACGGCTACCATCGCAAGAATCGGCAAGGAAGAGACCCGACAGGCTCGGGCACGCTTCCACCCTTCCTTGTCATCCAAGATAGGTTTCATCTTCTTTGCGACCCCTCAGAGCAGAGCAAATCAGGAGAGGCCTTCCCCGGTGACCCCCGGTGTGCCGTTGCAGCCCAGGGCCCGACCTTTCGAAGGCTGCTTGCGCACCGGACCTGGCATGGCATGTGGGGGGAACTTTTTTTCACAAGAACCGGCTTTTGCAACTGCAACTGGCCTTTGGTTGCCGCTGATTCCGCGACCGCTCCCTTGAGTTGCGCTTGTGGTCCCCCAGTCAGCAAGGCCACCGTGTGCAGATCGCTGACCTGCGCCAGTGTACCATCACTTCTGCTACACAGGCCCTCCTCACGCCCGTCACCAGTACACGCAGTGCTCTTCATCGCAAGACGGACACAACCGGACGTGCTGATACCAGACCAACATGCCATGTTGAACCCGCTAGCTTTATAAAATGACAAGGTACCTTGGCGTTCCTGCGCTCGGCCAGCAGCTCCAAGGCAACCGCGAACTCGAAGAAGTCCTTTCCGGGACCCAGTGAATTCATGACGACTGTTCTTAAATCTTGAAAATGTCCGACCATCTCCAATTGAGATCAAGCTGCGATGGTGCGTCGCCCATGCGGCTTCACCCGGTGGTCGTTGAAGACTAGCTCCTTAATCGAAGACCGCAGCCGCCAAAAAGGCTGTGTGACATCTCGGAACAAAGGAAAAGATGGCTCACAACCGACAACTGAACTGCAACAAAGCCTACATCACCTCAGAGCCTGGCTTGAGGGCGCAGGCTGACTCGACGACGTCTTGAACTACATCTAAATCACAACTCTGGTGATCGGCTTTGGTCGCGGCAGGCGGCGAGACCTGCCCCGTCTGAGGGAAGAGGGCGGCCAGAGGCTGCGCGAGCGTATGTCGGGACCGCGCTTGCCTCCCCGTCACCTCCTGTACCCCGATAAACAAGTGATGAAGGGCAGCCAAATGCTGCCAAGCATCTGCCACAGCTGGAGGCAGCGTCGAGTCAACAAACTTGCAGTTTTTGCAGAACTTTACGAAATCCTTCATCTCCATTTCCTGAACGCAGCGCAGCTGTTCCTGGAGATAGTAATTACTGTGGTAATCATGTTTTCTCCGTCCGGGGAGCGGTTTTTCCAGGTCCGCAAAAAACATAGAACACCGCATCCAAGCCATCACTGTCGATCTCGGAAGGGGGATTCGACACATGCAAACACAGATGTGTGTGTGTGTGCATGCGAGTCCCAACCGCGCGGGGCAACACGTATCTTTCAACGATTAGTACTTGCTGGCCGCGGCACCGGAGCCAGGATGGTCTTTCCTTTGAGTACCTCCTTGGAAGTGGACCCCTTCCGCATCCAGATTGAAAACTCCTGCCAGGCATCCGACAACAAAGGACTGCTAGCCGCTGGCCTGCCCGGAAGAAAGAGCAAGAAAAGCTGTCGGCATCCTTGTATGAGATTACGCCGTCCTGAGCGGCACCAGTGCATGCCGTTGCAGCCGCGGTAACGCAACATAAACATGCTCCTTGCAAACAAGAAGCATTACTGGTGTCCAGGTCTGTACAGATCTTGTTCACCTCGTCCTGCAGGGCATCATGCAGAGGTTTGCAATGGCCGGCAGGCACAGGATGGCCGGTAAGAGGCATCCTGGTTGAAGAGGAACATCTTGCCCATGGCATTCCGCAGCTCAGAGATGTCCAGGAACCCATCTCCACTGACGTCGTACCTTGTCGAAGACATGTCAACACGTCGTCAGCTTGAGTCAACACACTTCCTGGCGCAGCTCGCACAGGCTCGGCCCGGTGCAAGTTGAAAGCGTCTTTGACCCTCTTCTCTCTCACAGGACCTGACCGGACGAGCACAGACTTTCCCCAGACCCCTCCCCTGCCCATCGAATCGCTTTCAAAGAGGCGGCCTGTAACCTGCTTCAGCTTGCTCGAGAGCTTTCCTTGCGGCATCACACCCAAGGCCTGCTGTTGCCCAGCTGGTCCATGCTTTTCGGCCCAGCCACGGGCCAGCGAACCGCCGATGTGGAGCCAGGCGAGGAATTCCTTGTAGGACACCTGCATTGCTTCGGACCAGGTTTTGGACTCTTCATGACAAGGAGTCTCCATGCACAGGGCTCGACAGCTCTGCACGCCCGCACCCTTCCGTCGCCACTGGTGTCGAGCTCTTCCAAGACTCTCCTTCCAGGAATCTTGCGAGTTCAGACCGCCAGCAACAGACACCCACCCAAGCTTGGGAGATTCTCAGCCTGCGTGCTGGCTGCGGCTACGTGCAGCTTGGGCACTGGATCTCCGCAGTAGTGATCTCAGAATCCAGAACCCGCAGCACCTTCATCAGCTCGTGCCTCTCTAAGAAGCAACTGCCATCCAGGTCGTACCGATCGAACATCCTCAGAGCTTCAGGGTCCGGTCTTGTCAGTCTCCGAACATCTTTGAACGCCAAGAGTCTCCATGACCCTCGCTCCCAAGGAGTCGCCGGTGGCTTCGACAATCGCTCGGAGTACAACCCGCTGGGCTTGTCTTGAGAGGCCCGCCTTTCCAACCAGCCTCGGGGTCTCATCGGGTCATAGCGCTGAGCTCTTGGCGTTTTCTGAGCCAGGAAACCAATCCACGAACTCAGGGGTGGTAAACTTGCCGTCTGCGCCATCGCCATCGATCTCCTTCAACAGCTTGTCTAAGAGCTTGTAGCCTGTCGCGTCGACCCGACAAACCCCCAGATTGCTGTCACATCGATGTAGCGTCCGATGTGTTGCTCTATGCAGCCACAGGGCTTGTATTTTGCATCAGGTCGTTCAGCATTCTTTGCATCTCTGGCCTTCAACCAAGTACATCCAACGTTCATAGTCTGAGTTCACAAGCCGACGAATCCCAAGATCAGACCTCGTCAGAAAGCTGCGCCTATCATCTGCCCGGTAGCGCCCAAACACCTGTCAGATGACGCGGTCTCAGGCGACTGCACCAGGTCTTCGGGCAGTCCACCTCCTTCACCCTTCCAGTCAAATCCACCAAGTCTGTGGCGCCCTCCAATTCTGCCACCATTCGGCCATCTGCCTGGCACTTACACTGCAGGCTAAGAAGGTCCCTATCTCAAAAGCTCAAAAGCTTCGCGCCGCCACCTCGAAGGCCACGCTTCAGGCAAGGGAACACCGGTTCTTTCATGCGCTGAAGCAGGGGGCCGGGGGGTTTAGGGGACGCGGAGCTGATTGAGGTCTGGGTCTCTGAGTCTCTGTGGCTTCTCGCATGTCTCACGCTGGAACTGAGCTTCGAGGTCCAGGGAGTAACGACACAACGAGCTTTCGAAGGGGCTGGCGCTGAAATTCGTGTGCAGTCAGCGGCACCGCAGGTTCCATCTTTTGCTCCTGCGTCTACGAGATCTTACGAGGTCGGCCGCTCGAACTGCGTTAGCCCCTTCGCCTGCACCACACGCAACACAAAAGGAAGAGCCCTCAGCAAGGAAGCCCCACCTCGTTGGCGTAGTAGAAAACGCCGGGCTTCGACCGCGACTCCTTCTTGACCTGACACGGTACCAAATACAACGAGACTTGCTATCACATTCGGCAGCTTGGTCTGACACCCATCCCGGTGGCAATGGCAATGGCCCACTCTGCTGCACTGGGGTTTCCTGTACCTTCTCCACACCAAGAAGAGTCTGTTGAGTAAGTTGACAGAGCTCTAAACGGTCAGCATTGACATATACTGATGTTCTTCCTGCTTTAATCGTTCGGACGCCTGAATCTTCAGGAATCTTCTCATCGTTCCCCTGCTTAATTTGGTGGGGTAGAACAGCACGGAATGTAGGAAGATCGGTTTTAGAGGCCAAGACTGACCTGCAGGAGGGGACTGTCCAACTTATCCGGTCCGGTGATCCAAATGTCGGACACAGCTTCGCCGAACGTTGTGGGATTCGTTGGCATCCACAGGCTATGAATCTACAAATATGCATTGTCTGCTTCATCTTGATGTTGTTGTGTAATTTTGCATCGGTTCTGTCCTCGTGTAATTCATCCTGGAATCCAATATCATTTTAGTATGGTTTTGGCACCGTTTTGATAGCAGTTTATCATTCGGGTCGGAGATTGGTCCAGGTAGCGGTCTTTCCCGGCCCTGATGGAAAGAAACAAACCGACTCTGAAACTGTACCTTGTTTTGTGTTACAACACGCGCTTCGCTTGGCTTTGCGAAAACGCTGCTTTGCCAGTACAACTCAATGAGCACCTCTACATTCCAGCACTGTGTCGTTCAGTGTGTCGTTTAAGTAGGCGTGTTGAAAGGCTTCTACTTTGTGGGCGTTCGGGCTTGCACTGTCTCGGGCCTGGGGTGACAAGATGGCTTTTGGTGGTTTTCGAATTCGGTCTTGAAGGCTTTGAGGGGTCGGGCTGCACTGGGTCGAGCCCAGGGGGGCCCAGAGCGTAACTGCCCCGCCCAGGCCCAGCACTTCAGAGCGCATTTCCTGGGGTGATCTTCAACTTTTCCGAAACCGTAGTCGTAGTCTTTGCCCCCGTCCTTTTCCGATGGAGAAGGGAAGAATCAAACAGTTCAAAAAGGAAAAAGACAAACTAAACATGAATATGGCCTATAAGGCCCTACTCACTTGTGGAGAGGATTCCATGATATTCGCCCGGCCCTTTTCCACCAAATTTCGGCAGAATGAAGTCATAGCAAAGCATAGCAATGTCAGTATTTGGAAAAGCACAGGTTACATTCATTGCACTAAAATGATACGAAATAATAAACCAAGTCGAGCCTTGCTTGGTCGTGGGCTGCGTGAGCGGGAGCGCAGCCGTATCTGCCCTCCCTCCTCGCGAGCGTAGCAGACACCCGTCAAACCATTCTGAATGAGTGTCGGCAAGTTCTAAGCTGCTCTCAGGCGATCCTTCTCACCTGTTGCGGGTGCAGCTTGACCTGACGATGGCTCCGCTAAGAACCGTTGCTCAGGTCGCGAAAATGCTCCCAGTGGTCCACAACACAAGCCGGAAACACCGAAGAGATCACAGTCATCTTCGGGCTGTTTCTCTGAGGTTTTACCTCACAGCGTCTCTGATCACGCTCGATGTCCGAAAGAGCGTCCAGGCAGGGAAGCCGGCCATGCTCCGTCAGAAAAGCAAGGATTGGAATGCGGACAGGATGGACCAAGGAACCTGCGAGTGCTCTAAGGCCGGGTTGAAACGGTGCCGTGCTATTCGGGCCTTCGAAGTAGCCATGAATCAGAAGTTTACCGTCCAGCACCTCCCCATCGAGTTTTTTCCTAGTGGCCGCGCCGACTCCTAACGGTCATGCCTGTACCGCCACTTTCATGCCGTCCTGAGGCAGGGCCGATGCCCGACATCTGGTCTTGCTGAACTTTCTGCTGGGGTAACACTCGACAGGAACCCACAAGAGCACCTTGCCTCACCCAGACGGTAGCGACCTCGTCCAGAAACCGAGATTCAAGCATCAGTTCTGAAAGCCTGCGCAGGTGTGAGGCTACTGCCTTTTCCGTCCTGGGAAACCCAATGGTGGTCAAAGCGTGTTCCCTCCAGCTCCTGCAGAGACGATGCAAGTAAGCTCCAACAACGACTGAAGGCTTCACATGACCCGGACAGATTTCGTGCCTAGCCACTCATCCAAGAGCACAATCATGTACCATTGCCGTAACAGCAGGTTTTCTGGGATTGCTGGCAGGAAGAATGTTTCTGACGGACACCGCCTGCAACCGTGGAATGGTAAAATGGTGTCCTTCGCCAGCATGCTACAGACGAGAGGGCCCTCCTCTGCAGTGCCCTGCCTGGTCATGACGGCTCGCTGTTGTTTCAAAGCCGAAGCTTGCACTCTACCACTGCCGACAGCAACGGCAGAGCTCTTCGTCCAAGAGCTCAGGCAAGCACGTTAGAGCTTCAGAAACGCGCTCGATAGCGTCGCGCCCTCCCAAGGCAAGAATCTCTAGAAGCTGGATGAACGAACCGGAGTGCAAGTAGATGCAAGTAGAGTGCCTATCAGCTCGTGGCCCATGCCCTGCAGCTGCAGCGCCTTGATATGCAGGTCGACAGCTAGCTAGCAGCTAGCTGATCAAGAGCAGGTGTCCAAAAAACTGCGCAAAGCAAAGTAGCTCGGCAGAGAAATGCATTGAGTAAAACTCTAGGGGCACCACGAGCTTGTTGCAAAGCTTCGCTCGAATCTTGCTTCCATCTGACATCGATCTACGATCCATTGCTGACGCCTTACTCGAAACCAGGACGGCCTTTGCTCTTCAACTTTCGATGGAACCTCGATTCACGACGTGGGGTCACGTTTTATCTGCTGGCATTGCGAAAGCGTCACAGGCCAGCGCATATTGAAAGTTATGCTGTGCCTAGCAGTTGGCGCAATCTAAGGCCTGCACCAGCGCTGAGCGCGGTCATCGTCTTCGAATGGCAGCTGAGGCGGGTGGATGTCACCTGGAAAAGCTGGAGTAGTGCATGCCGAGCCTCGAAACCGGGAAAGAGAATTAGCATGCTGGGGCAGGCAGCCATCAGAGTCGTTGAAGAAGTCAAGCCTGGGGGGCCGGGGGCATGCTTGAAAACCTTGTCGGCATGCTGCAAGCCCTGCAAGCCGTGGATGCCACAATATGCCTTTGCAACCCGGGGCAACAGTGCGAAGAGGAGAAGCTCGCTCCCATTTTTTTCCCTCTGATCTGCTGTTCCAGCTCCAGTTCTTCGTCACCGAGGAAGTAGGACCTCTTCAGAGCTTTAGAGACAAAAGCCTCGGGCCTGGAGCAAGAGACGAAGCCAAGAGGTGCATAGGTTGCACGGTGCCGTTTTGCCTGAACTACAACACTCCCAATACTGTGTCACTGCTGCACATGTGGAGTGCTGAGGAAACGGCCATAAGCAGCTGCCGCCGAGAGCGCCCTAGCACCAGACGGCAGATGAGAATTAAGGTGCCAGCGAGCAGTTGGTTCTGGGTGCCTGACCGAAAAAGCAGCCTTTCGCGATGCCGGCACGATCCCAAACTCGGGTTTCATCTGCCTCACGGCAAACCGCGCAAAAGATCTCTCCCGACTTCTAGCAAAGGCACCAGTGCACGAGGCGGGTGCATGCTGCTTGAAGCTTTGCCAAGGCTTGCAGTGAAGCACCCGCGGCCGGAACGCCACCACATAGACCATGGAATGCGCACTTCCTGACTGGCTCTGCGAATGATCCGCAATGATCTATCGCTGAACCTTGTTCCTTGACCGGGCACGAACATCGGTCCAAGATTCTGCTGGTCTGCGTTGCGGCAAGCCATTGCCGCATCCTCACAGGTGTCGAGCTTTACTTCGATCGTGAGAATTGGCACACAAAGGTGCCGGGTCGCTTTTGCTCCGCTACCCATCGCGGCCGCCAACTTCTGCACCAGTCGACCTGCATTGCTCGCTCGCAGGTCCAAGACTTGGCAAGACCAGCCTGCCTCAAAGCTTGGCAATGCCACTCGAAAGCCCTGCGCTGCAGTGACTCTCTCACTCAGTAAGGACCCCATCACACTCCCACGAATGACTCCCTGCCTGGCGGTAGAAAAATGCAAACATGGCCACCTTGTGAAGAAAGGTGACGACGACTGCAGTGTGATTCCGGGGTTCGGCAGCCAAAGCTGAGATCTTGACCGCTGCCGACCGCGCTCGGGGCAAAAGCCCCGCTGCAAATGCTAGCCACACGGCATCCACCTTTCTTGCCGCCGACCTGGCTCCCTTCAGCACATCCTGCCAGCTGCCAGGGAACGCTTGCCAAGTCAGCTTCAAGCCTGTCCTAACACATCCCTTCCACTTCAGAGTGTCCAGGAGGTCAGCATAGGCGTACAGCTTGAGCAGCCGTGCCGTTCCAGGTCGCGGCTGCGAGGACAGCAGGCTCGCCACAGTCGTCATTCGTGCAGGTACGGACGGTGTCTCGACGTTTCGTAAAGCAACCGCCTGCAGCTGTAGCCCAAGCATGCGCATGTTGCCCACAGGCTGGGGAAGCAAAGGAAAACTCAGTACCAGGCAGAAGCACTCGCATAGGGATTTCCAGCACTGTGTGCAAGGAAGTACATAGAGCCCTCTCCGGCTTTGGCGCCGGCGACTGCTTGCACAACCTCTCCAAAGAAGCATCAGTCCCTTCCGATGCACATCGGACAAAGTACATCAGGAGGCCTGGATGAAATCCCAGCCGTTGATCGTGATACTTCGTCGGACGGCCGCTGCTGCACTCGGCACAGGCTCGACTGCTGTGGCAGACGCGAGGCGCCTCAGGGAGAGCGGAAAAAGTGCCAGAGACTGCAAAGAAGGAGCTCGCAACTGTACAGGGCCTGCCCAGGTGCGCTGCCACCCAAAAGGTGCAATCACCAAGGTTTGCACCGACCTCGACGAGATGTAGCTTTTTCCGTGCCTGACAACCCAGAGCTTTTGAGAGCTCAGAAGACCGTATGACACAAGAAATGAAACAGGAAAAGTGCGGACTCTTGCCGCCCTGTGTCTGATGCGGCCACAGCCCTTAACACCAGCTCGAAGAAGTTCAGGTCGCAGTAGGGCAGGCTGCAGGAGCGGACGACATCAGAGACCTGCCCGCCAAACTGGATGTGCGCGACCGGGACTAGACTCGCCAGACTACAGCCCACAACCGAGGATCAGTCCTTTTCTGGCATCGGCAGCACAGCGACGCGCGGTCTGCTTCGGGCTGCTTGTGCCGGCAGATTCCAGCGAACTTCGCCCTCGAGACACGCTTTGCATGAATTGCCCAGGAAGGGCTGCTGAACCCGGCTTCTCCCCGTCGCCTTGCAAGCTAATCGGTCCGCGAGTTGGAAGATGGGCCTGAAGCGGTCCCCAGCTCTCGAGCTACAAGATGCTACGAGCCGACATGCATCCGAGCGGCCAACGGGAGGTCAGGGGCACCAATGGCGGGTACTTCGGTGCCAAAAAGTCTTCCTGGATTTTGCCAACATGCAGACTGCGACGCCATGCACGCAGAACGTGCCACCAGGCATCAGTCAAAATGTACACTGCCCGCCGAATCAACCGCTCCTTACACTCTGGACCAAAAGCATAAAGGACATGTTGAAGCAGTCGGTATCCACAGTGCGGGCAGCGGCACCGCCTCTCCGACGAGGTCTGGGGCTACTCGTGGAGGCCGAAGCACCTGCAGCCCACAGCAAGATATGGCAGCAATATGATGAGCAACCCTGGCTTCGTTTTTTCCAACGAGGGCCGGTTGCCTCGGCCAGTGCGAGCAGCGCGGTGGCGCGGCTGTAGGGAGAAATCCGATCTGGGTAGGACAGCAACAAGCCACTCGCCTGAGCTCAAAACTTTCCGTGAGTTGTCCGACACAAAACTACTTTGGTAGTTCGTCTGTGCCTATGCCATGCGAGCGAAGTTGCAGCTGCTGGGACTGCGATGCCTTCATCAAGGTGTCTTTGCACCAACTCCAAGTATGGCATTTCCTTGCAAAAGCATGCGCGCCGATGAGTGGTTCAGCAACAGCAACGAAGCAGACATCGCCAGACTGTCCATTCTGCGCAAGCATCGCTCAACCAGTTTGCTTCGGACCAGGTGTTCAAAGGGTTTGTCATCCCAAGCTCTTCGTGAGCAGGACTCCTGAGAGAACATAAGAGGATAAGACTTTACGGTCCTTTTTCCGTGGTGCAGTGGAAAGCGGGGCAAGAGTGCAGGCGAGGCGCTCGACCCGGGCCAGCAGCCGGAACAGGGGCCATCCCAGGTCGGCCACTTTGTGCCAGTCCAGGGTAGAGGCCAGGCATCGCAAGATCGGGTGGATCATCACCCCTCACTAGACAACGCGATTCGCATACTCTCGCAGGAAGTCCTCTGCAACTGTGCCTTCGAGCTTGAGGAGCTCCTCCAGTATCACCTCGGCCTTGGTGCAAGATTGGGGCCGGGGCCAGGTGCGCCATGCGCACTTTTCCGGGCTCTCGAATCGACCAGCGGCTCGTAGGGAGACGAAGCCGAGAAGTTTCAAGGTCAGGTAGCCAACAGGGCACTGGCTCCTCAGACCGGTATTGCGGCACTCCAAAGGTCAAGGGCACGCCTGAAATTGCCACGAGGCGCGATGCTTGCTGCGACAGGACTTGGTTACCGTCAATCTTCCTGTAGCCAGAAAGGACAAGTGATGCTGAACCAATGTCTCCTCATGGAGGTCACTTCTGTCGTCGTGCCTCCATACATCTAGGAGCTCCCAGTATCGCGGGGACTGCGTGTCCACAGTGATGTCTCCTTTCCAAGCGTCAAGCATCTTTCTGGTTCCGAAACCAGCTTCAAAGCCCAGCAACCCACGATTACTCACTCGGAGCGTCTTGAGGCGAGGTTCATGGCAGTGTAGAAGGACCTAAGAGGGACGTGGCATCTACTGGTTGGATAGCTTGGCTCTGAATTTCCGAGTCTGCGGCAGGTTGCCCCTCACCTCTGCCCAGCTTGGCCCGGAGCCTATCTGCCCCGAACACTGCAGGAGCGCCGGCAGCGCCATAGCAGAGAAAAGAGAAATCTTCGGTGTCAGAACTGTAGCGCTGCGCAAGCTTGTAGGTAAATGTGATGGCCTGTGACAAAAGAGAGCCTTGTGTCCGCCTCCCTCTACCTCGCGGAGCCCTCTTTTGCGCAATGCTTCCGGCTCTTCTCTCTTTCCCCCGCTCAAATTCTGATTCACTCCCCCTGCAGTGTTGTGTATCCTCGGGCGCTGGCAACTCGGCGTGCTTCTCCTTACAGGTGCAGAATTCGGGATTGGCTTGGGTGGCAAGGATCTCCCTGCCTGCAGCAATGCTTCTGCTTTCGGGTATCCGCGCCTCAGCAATGCTCAGGTGCGCCCACCCCTCGTCAGAGTACTCGGGGCTGTAGGCCGGTATAGGCCGGTGGCAGTTGTGCCACCCGGGCCAGAAGCCGTCGCCATGCCTCACTGGACGATTCTCCCAAGTCTCAATATTCCAACAGCTTTGCCTCACCTCGCGCTCCCGCGGAATCTTCTCCGCAGTGTTCGCATCATCTCACAGGCGTGAGTCAGCGTGCTCGTGGCCAAACCAAGGAGTGACAGGGAGACAAAAATGATGACTCAGCCACACGTGCACGCAGACATGCTCGCGCGCACACACACACAGAGACATTGGCCTGGCTCCGCCATGATCCCAAGCTGCTGAGGCGCTGGTTTCACATTGCGTTCAACATGTCCTGTTAGTTCGTTTGCTTCACAATTGCCTGTGGCCAGTGGGCTGGACATGCGATGGGCTTGGAATAACTTCGGCCGTAGCTACATCATCTTCAGCCTTTCTTCCTTTGTTTCCTTCCGTGCCACTGGATGTTTTCATGGTTTCATAGTTAGTTACTCCGCTGCCATGCGTCTCGGCTTTGTTTCTCTGCCAGTTCCTACCATGACCTCGAACCGCATGTGGTGGCTCTGTGCCATGCCGTACGGAGGGAATCTCGATCTGGGATGGATACCGTTACTTTACACGCAACAGCCGGCTAGCGAGACGTGGCTTGCTTCCGGTGACCGGCAGCGAAATTTACAAAGATCACCAGTGTCCCTGGCGAATCCCTGACGGTTGACACTGCTGAAGCCTGAAGTGCGCGAACCTGACTTCTGCAGAGGCCTAGCACACAAAGCAAACAGCAAAGAATAGGAAACACAGAACTAGAACAACCTGAGAACACAACTATGGCTTTCTCAGTTTTTGGCTTTGTTCTATGGCAGGTTGTTGGTCTTCATCTAAACGGGACTCTGATCGGAGTGCTGAGATGTGGCACGAAATATCCGCTGTCTTGCTGCATTCCGCAGGTGCACCCGTAAACAAATGTCGGAAAATATCCACTCTGCAATTTAGCTTCACGTTTATGGCATGGCGACTGAACAATAGGTCGGGCATGCTTGCCTTGTTGGACGAATGCGAACATGATCACACTTCGAGAAAAGCATCGTTCGACATCTGGTGCTGCAAGAGCTCATACAACCTACAAATGCACCAGGAAGCTAAGAGCTCGCCAGTGATGCATCTTTGGCCCGTTGAGCACAACGTCTTCGACACTGAGTCAGGGGTGTGTCTTTAGTTCTGACACCCTCTGCGTTCTGCGTAGCGCCTTTGGCGCCCCTCCCATTTTCGCCGCCAGGCAGATCAGCACGGTCTGAATGCTTGGTGACATCAATTTGGGTACTCATGTGCAGCTGATTTGCACCAGCGGCCCGAGTTTTTCTCGCAGCAGGAGGGAAGAAGTCTACCGCTTCAATTCTGATGGCCCCGGCTTCAGCTCTTTCTAAGTCGAAGTTCTGGATGTTCCAAGCTCGGGGCAATCGTGTCTCCACGAACCATCTTCATCGGATCAATAAGGTCACAGTGGGGCCAAAACACTGCATCGATGCTCCATGGAATTCAGGATCGCGGAGTATCCATCGACTACAGTAAGATACACCTTACGGCATTTATGCCTTGGTCCAGTACGCCTTTTCGGCAACAAGCCAACAAGCAAATTAGCCGCAGAATTCCGATAAGTGAAGGTCGCACCCTCCACCAGGTAAATTCTTGAAAGCCCCTGGTCGGGCCACGAAGTACTCTTCGACTCTGGCTAGCTGGTAGCTGGTGATAGCTGCCACTCCGGACTCCGCAACGCCGGAAAACCTCATACCAGGGCCACACCCCAACAGTAGCGAGACAAACTTTCTGTTGGTCGGGGCTTGCGGGTCTAACTCAATAGAGGAAGACCGTGTTTCCGATTCCATTCGTATGATTCAGGACTACTCCCACTGCTATGATTCACTTTCGCCTCCCGTGTCCTCTCCGGCCTCTCTCGGTGCGCCGGCCCGGTGGCTTAGACCTCCTCTGGCTCCGGAGCCTCGCTCACATCGCCTCCTGCTTTTAGGGTTTAGGGCCTTTAGGGTTTAAGTTTAGGGTTGGGAGAAGCTAAGCAAGAGCAGAAGGAAGGAGCGCTCCTGGCAAAGGCTCTTCCGCGTCCAGCCCCCCTTGGTTTAGCAGACGAGGGGCTGAGCAGAGCTAGGTGATGTGAGCATCTCCCAGGCAAGGCACGCGAGTTGGCAGGGAAAGGCTCCGTCTCCTCCATCTGAAATCCAAGAGCATTGAAATCCTCAGGCGGATCTCCCTCTGTCATTTGCTAATAACTAATACGTGCAAGGAACCCACTTGAAATATTCCGAGCAGCATCTGCCTCCGCGTCCTCATCCTCATCCTGAGCATCTCGCAGATCTACAGAAGTGGCGACCGGAAATCGAAGTGGGAGTGGGAACCACAAGACCGGTGAGGAAGCTGGACACGCTAAGTTGCTCGTCGCAGGGCTTCTTCCCGAAGTGCCGCAAGCTCCGTGCCTTTCCGAAGGGCCCAAAGACAGAGGCACAACGCTCCGGCTCTCTCACCAGCAGGCCGATCGCTCGGCACTGTTTCTCTGAGTTTGCCACGCAAGACCTGGAACTCCTCCATCACCTTCCGAGAGAAAGCTGCACTCCGGAATGCGTCTCTGCATACAGTGCTACTCCCCTTGCCTTGTTCCCGTTAGCATTCAGGGTGTGCTGCACCATGGACTGAGAGGCAGAACCGTGCTCGCATCGGCATCTCCGATGTGACTCATTACATGGGTGTTATCCGATATTCCT
>CAJNDV010033335.1:19235-35553 GCA_905221635.1 Symbiodinium sp. CCMP2456
CTACTTCTACTTCTACTACTGCTGCTACTGCTGCTACTGCTGCTACTTCTGCTACTTCTGCTGCTGCTACTATTTACTTTTTTTCACAAGGGGCTCGACTGCTACTTACTACCTACCGTTTTTGCCTCTTCTGCAAAGCGAATCTTGGAATCGGTTGCCAACAAAGCAGCAGCTTGAACACTTCTCCAGAATCAGTGCATGCCTCTTGTGTCTTGCCCGGGGCCTATCGCAAGTCACTTGTTGTTGTCGCCATGGCTGGGCATGTTCGTAGCGACATGCAGCATCCAAAGTTTGTGCGGCTTGGGTGCATCGTCCACAGCATAAAGAATACGACGACGGAGCGCGCCTTCGTGCAGAGGCATGTGCCGTGCAGTGTCCACGGCAGTTCGGCTTCATCTTTCTGGGACCCTGACTGCAAATCCGATGCCTTTTATGATGATGACCTGGGGTGGATCTGGGTGATTTCTTTTCGTACAAACTTCGGCCGAAACACGCGGCAAGCGGCCAGCTCTGGCACAGCACGCAACAGTTTGGCCATGCGTGACAGGCGCAGGATGCGCACCTCAGCCGCAAGTTCTTAGCGTGCACGCCCGGGGTAGCACACGAAGGTATCACGGGCTCCGGGCCAGCCGCAGAATTCGCAGCAAGTCAGTGTTGACAGTACCTTCGAGGTCCTCGAGTTGGCGAGGAAAAAGCTTTGCAAGCACTGCTTTGGCCCAGCCGGATTCAGTCGAGGGCAGACCCTCACCCTCATGCTTCAATGGGTGTCACCAGCCACGAGCACGTCTTTCGAACTCGAACTTTTGACAGTGCTTCCGTGATAAGCCACTATGTAGCACGGAGACTGACAGTTCAAATAAAGCCCCATAGGCTTCAAGTCGGAATGAGGACCTTTGTATGGTACGGGACTAGTGCAAGCGGGAATTGATGAATTTCAGTTTACGTAGATTTACAGTGACCCCGGCCTGTCGAATTTTCAAGAATTCCAAGTTTCCAACTCTCGAGCTCAAACATTCAATTGTTCCAGTTTTGGTACATTCAATCTCGCAAACCTGAATAACCTGTTGATGCGGCTCCAACTCTCGAACCTGAAACAAAAAAAGCGTGATGGAACATCCAACTATCTATGCGATGCTGGAATCATCCATCTAGAACCCTACTGCAGCTCAAATTTCGAAATGCGTCCTGCTCCCTCAATCCAAGCGCATTGAACACCAGCGGGACAATCCATGTCTCTGCGACCATGAGGACTACCTGTGGACTGGCCCCAAGTCTGGGAATTTCTACTTCGACTTCTGCATCTGCATCGTTGGATAAGGGCCCAGCAAGGAAAAGGTCGAAAAGAAACCAATAGTCTTGCAGGCAATGCCTTCAGCACTGGCACAGTCTGGCAAAATACACAGCCTTACATTGTCAGAAGATGCTGACACGGCGCACAAGCCGAACGAAAGACAGAAAGCCGACTGAGGCCTTTTGTGTTGGTTCTACCTTCTGTTGGCTTCTCAGCATGTGGCACCCTCCGTGGCCTCTTTTGTTGGAAGGCGCAGAACCGAATGAGCAGCTCACCTCACGTGCTTGCATGCAAGAAGGCATCATCGTCAGAGTTTAGTGCCGGCATCAGGCAGAAAAAGTAGCCGCAGAAGAAGTTCTCCGCGATCTGGTGCAGCACATCAGATGGGGAACAGGGCGCGAGAATGTGGAAGGTTTTGCCCCCACTGCCTGAAATTCAATGGGCGCATTCGTGATGATGGAGAAAGTGTTCAAGTCCGTGTCGATGGCGATCCAGACAGTGTTCAAGCACACCACGACCTTGGATGAAAGCTGCTGTCAGATAAGCTGAAACACAGCGGGGTGAATTGCAGTGGTTTACTGGTCTGAGTTTAGGTAAGCAATCACAGTACATGCAACAAAGCATCCAGAGTTGCGTATTCGAACCTTGGCTAGCACCAAGCTGCACTTCGACCCCATGCAGTTGTCCGAGGAATTCATGCATCCAAGGCGCAGCCAGTGCTTGGCGACGAACTGCGCGCAGCCCTCGGTAAACGCAAATTCTAAGACAGCCCGTATTCGCCAAGATCTGCACATCTGAGCCAGCAAACCGTCTTGTAATAGCGGTCGAAAACATTGTACTGCCTTGAGCCACGCAAGAGAGCCGGGATGCGCTGGCATGTGGATCAACTTACGGAATGCGGAAATAGCAACTGAGGGCGTGTAACCCAGCTGCCTTTCTGTATGCCTTCTGCATGCGAGGTGCGGCTTGACTCTCGCTTGGCGTGCCTTTTGCTTCATCGCCTGCACCACAAAGCCATGCACACTGGTGCAGCTTGGAAGGTCAGCGTGTCGCCGAGCCTCTGCATCCTGAAAGACTCTTTGGGGTTTGGGTTTCGGCTTGGGCTTCGGCGCGGCCAAGGTCTTTTCCCCGTTCGGGTGCGTACTCCTTCCGATGACGCATCGCGGGCACCGAACTGACGGAAACATGCAGAGCTCAGCTCCTTCGGCCGCGCTGGGCCTGGAACTTCACTGGGTCTGTCTGGACGGCTGTCCTGGCTAAAGCTGATGGAACATGTGCGCATGTCCTGAAAGCAGAAGGACAGCATCAGCTGAAAGTCACAACTCAAGAGCAATCCAAGTGTCGTTTCCACAGGATTTGGCTCCGTTTGGCTCCAAAATTCTCGGACGCGCTTGTGCTTCTTGGCCGAGAAAGCCTGGAAACTACGCTAACAACCAGGTACAGGCGAAGGTGCGAAGCAATGTGCACAGGCTCAGGAGGACGCGTTCTCTGAATTCATTCCAGGACCAACACCTAGTAAGGCAACATACACATGTTGTTCTCATCCCTGAGGACGCGAATGCTAGACTCTGGCTCAAGCCAAGCTTCTCCCGCGCTTCGCATGCGCATAGACCAGCTCACTGGTCATCGACATGTTCAACGTCGATTCGTCCTCGAAGCTGTAATATTTCCATAAACCCTACAAGCGAAGCAACGCCCCGACTCCGGCTGCTACATCCTGCGGCCTTGTCCGCAGGTGCGGTGGCGCTATGCTTCAGCGAAGATCTGGGCATTTCCTTTGCACGGTTGCCCTCTCATGACCTCCATCCGTCGCCTCATTGGCACAAGCATCTACGCCGCCTTGTCGGTCACGTGGCCCACTCCCATGCTCTGCGCACCGCTCTGCGCACTGCTGCTGGGCACTGCCCGTGCCTTCGGCTCCTTCCCAGACCGAAGTCGATTCGAAAGCAGATAGGCTCAGACACTGGCACTGACAGATCAGGGTTTGCCGCACACAGTCGCCGAGATACCGTCTGAGGGATTGCATCGATCGGGCAACGGTCAGACGGCGCAAAACACGAACAACAGCTCTTTGGCAGTTTGGCAGCCACTGTACTGCTGCAGCAATAGTTGGACGGGTGAGTTTTTTTGACACTCACACTAACTTCAATCTTGGACCTGCACCACGTGCCATTTCACTTATCTCTGCCCACAAGCAGTATTTTGGAAGCGGCGCACCGCACACAACAAAAACCTGCGCATGGGCCCCTCAACCGAGAGCATTGGCAACGCTGCGCAGCCTACTGGGCAACATACCCTTGAGTAGGCCGACCCGAACTGGAAAGTCTTGGGGACATCTGGTAACTTCGTATACCAACAAGACAGACCAAATTTGTCATCTCTTGGCAGATCCCTTCTCCTAACCTCGGGTCGAGACCCTACTTCGGACGAGCCTCGACCAGCTTCGGCTCCGGTGATGGCGCCTCTACGCACGCAGCTTCCACGGGCGGGAGGCTTGGACGCTTTTGCTCCTGTGACAAGCAAGTATCAAAGAGCACGGTGATCATCTTTCCGATTTCTGCATGCCTTCTCCTCTTTGACGAATTCCGCCATCTGGATCTCGGCGGGCCGGAGCAATGGTTATTGGGGCGCTCGAACATCAACTCACGAGTAGCAGTTGCCGATGCTAGATGGGCGCTGCGCGAAGTCCAGATGCAGCGCTTGCTGGATCTTTCCGATCTCGCTCAGAACCATGCGGAAGTCGCCAGACAATGCCTACATGGCAGGTCAATCGCCCGTAAGGCCGTAGTGACCATGAAACCGAAGCAAATGCCTCTGGAGGACAAATAAAAGCATGGAGAAAGTTGCTGAGACTTTTAGCCAGCGGCAGCTTGGTTTTTCTTGAGTTCACGATGCAGCTCCGCGGTGTCCATGGTGAGAGGCTCCTCCGGACCGTGCACACCGCTCGATGCCCTGCAGGCCCCTAAGAAAGCAGTGAGGGAAGAAATTCGGACCTCGAGCCGCTGCATGAGCTGCCTGTCATGGTCATTGTCACGGCGCAGCTTTCAAAGCGCAGCGCCGCAGTGCACTGCATCGTTTTATTCAAAGCCTCGACGTCTCGGTGTTGAAAGCGACCAGGCTGTCGTAGTCCTGCGCTTGGTTGCTGTGTCTTCTGTCCGCTCTCTTTCGCCGCTGTTATGCTCTTTACGATGCCATCGGGAGCACGTGCTCACGCAAATCTCTGCAGGTCTTTGCAGCTCTTGTCTCACCGGAGCTCAGCCGGTGGTGTCTCAGCTGCTGGGAGCGCGGAAAGCACCCTCCATCGAAACAGGTGGAGTGAACTGAACTTGGCAAATGTGCACACTCAGTGATGAGCTCTACAGGGACCCTTGCTCATCCCCCGCACTTTTACGCTCATCTTCGGGTGATTTCAGTCAACTCCACAAGGAGACAGGGCAAATGCTGACGAACACAAGATGCTCATGTATTATCTCAGTCGTATTGTCTTCACATTCCGCTTAGACTGCGCGTCCGGTAAGAAACCCGCCGGTTTGGTAGCGTGGGGCAATACGGCAATACGCGTACCGCACTCTGGCATTACCAGCGTCCTGGTGCACCTGCACGCCTGACTTTTGAACCTTAGCTCACTGTGTCAGATGCAGTCCGAGCATGTTCGAGCCCTTGCTTCCCGGCCTCGTCTGTCGTCTGCTCGATAGACAGCGCCAGCATGTCCTGGAACTTCTGCACCTCGCGGCACGGAGTCTTGAGAGGCTCTGCACCTCCGCACCTTTCCAAGGCACTAGGCGCGGGACGCCGACGATCAAACTCTCCTTGGGAGGTTCCAACTCGAGCACGCAAGGACGAGCCGGAGCTCGGAGCCGTCACCGATGCGGCCGAAAGTCCGTCTGCTCCTGCTTCTCGAGCAACTTCTGGAGCCGCTCCTACGCAGAGTTTCCGACACTTCCATGTCCGTGTCTTTTGATTCTGCTCTTGGCAGTTGGCTCCTCTTCTAGGTCTGCCCGGACTTGGACCTGAATCAGCCGGTCTCTGCGGGTCTCTCCGGGTGTCTGCAGCTCTGTCAAGAGGGCCGGCCTCTTTCATCTGCTGGCCCAGCTTCTCCATTTGTCCTTCCAGTCTCTTGCGGTCCTGACACTGGACCATGGAGCGGCACCGCTTGGCACTGCTCGTTTCGAGGCTGCGCTCATCCTCTCTCGCCTGCCTCGACATGGATGTCGTTAACTCGCTGCATCTCCTGTCATGTCAAGAGTGTGTCAAAGGAGCGACCAAATCGCACTGGCCGGGGCCTGCAGGACTGGAGAAAGATCGAAGTGAATGTTCATGACCCCTTCTTCGGTGGTCCTACAATTTTCACGGGTCTGCATCCTCTGCGCGAACAGTGCAGAGCTGAGGCCGCAACTTCTGTAGCTTGTCTATGTTGAGAAGCACAGACCTAGTGGCAGACCGACTTCTATGTTCCCCGCTGAATTTCTGCATACGGCTACTGCCTGCGCAATGCGAACGTCAATGAAAATTCATCTGCAGACGGGTCACTCCATTTTGTTGCTGGAAGTCTTTTCTCTGGCCTCTACTCAAAAGCAGCATGTGCCGCTCGCATGAACTGCCTTCCCTTTTCTAGCGCAGTCGTTTAGTTGACCGAGCCCCATGCCTCCAACATGCTAGAGATTTCGTACTTCAGCTGCGCGACCGCACGCTGAACTTCGCTGCGCACCTCGCAGCGGGATGTGTACATCTGAGCCTCCACTGCACATGTTAGCAGTCTCAGCAGCGTGCATCCTGCAATATCTCATTGCCCACACCTGCACGGGTGATAGAATGGATGGTGCACCAGCAACACCCAACAGCTGGCTTCTTCAATCTCTCGTCCGAGGAGCTGTTCATTTTAGTGGTGAAACCTTTCCGGCACATCTCCATAACATCGTGCCACGCCTGCAGAATGGCTGAGACTTCTTGCCCTCAAACTTTCTTTGTAGTGAGCCAAGCCTAACCTGAAACGCCTCTGAAACACCAAGATCAGAAGCTACTTGGGCCCCCTGCATTGCTGGACTGCGCGCGGGGAGGCCGCGTGGATGGCGAGGAGTTTGGGCGCGAGGACCTCCCAACCAGACGATGTCGCCAAAAAAAAAGGCTTCGGTCGGGTCCAAGTCCGAGGCTCTTCAGGTTCGGAGTCAAACTTCACCACGTTTGGGCTCGACCGCACCATTCCCGCCAAGTGCCGCTTGGCCATAGTGGCGACCTCGCGTCTCTGCATCTTCAACTACAGACGGCAGGCATGGATTGGGAACCAAGGGAGATGCGCCACTATGGCCGGACCAGCACGTGGAAGACAGCCACCAGCTTAAGCCACAGTTGGCAGAATTTGCTTGCCGTGCCGCATAGTGTGCCTTTGGTGACGGTAACCGGTAGTGGATTGGAATGGTTTTTGAAGCCCCGTGGTGGTGTTGTACATCCCTTGCGGGTGTTTCTTTCGAGAAGAATGAACCCCAGTCGTCCCTAGATCTCTTGCAAAGAGTTCGTGGGCGCAGGGGTATCAGCAGAATTCGCACTGATTCAGAAAGGAACTCAAGTCATGTCGCTGCGGAAGTGTATTTGAACTATTCTAGGTCAAAGTTCAACCTTGTCCATCCGGTTGGCAAGGACTAGCAAATTGGAAAAATTGAGCACACAGCTAAAGAGAGTCAGGTCAAGCACCAGGCACGTGACCTGGTCAGATTGGCTCGCTAAGCTTGAAGCTGTTTGCCGCTGCTAGTGCAAGATCGAAGCACGAGGTGCGACCTCGATCCTACGTCAATACGTCGTCAGCTCGCCGGTATGAATGTGAGCACTCTTCCGGGCATGGCTGGGTAGCACACAACTACATGGTTGAGTCGTCGAAAAAAAGTGACATGTCTCTGGCATCCCACGCAGGTGAGGGGGCCTCGAATCCAGGCCAGAGCTGCACCGGCTGGTTGGACCTCCTAAAAGTTGGATGTACACTACACCTCAGCGGTCGCTAGTTTGGCTCCGAATGGCCCTCCGAGTTTGTGTTGATCGTTTCCGAGAGGACATCTGTGGCAGACTTTTTGCATGTCTGCTAGCTAAGCGGCTGGCAGGACGATTAAAAGTTGCTTCAGGCCTTCAGAGGAGGCGGATGCATACCAAAACCCACCACTGATATCTGATATTGATCTTGTCCTTCATTGCATATCATCCCACAGCAGTGCCCGTGTCCTCTTCAGCCTTCGAATTAATGCCGGTATTCACATAACACTCTTTTGGTACTGTATCACTACATTTTACGCTCTGGTCACTCACTGTCGCTCTTGGCACTCCAACCACTCGCTTTCGCAACTGGAGCAAGTTCAGTGCGAGTCCAGTGGGCAAGACCCCAGCCGTGTTCGACAGCCTGCCGCCTTCGACAGACTCGAGCAACCTCGAGCAACGCATTCCGCGGGTCTAGACTCATGGACTTGGCTGCCGGCACATCTTGGACTTCTGTGGGTCACGAGAATCACTTTGATCCCGAAAGCGCCGCCCAGCATCATGGGAGATGGATCTGTATCGGGCGCATCGCTCAGAGAGTCTGCCTTTTCTGGAGCTTCTCCAGGCTTTGTCCTTCACGGACTCAAAGAGTTGCGGCATTGCCGGGTAGTCCTGGAAAGCGCCCACCCCTATGAACACTCCGACCAGCAGCGTGGTCACTGCGGGGAGAGTCGTGCTGTCTGGCGACTCGTCTTTGGGACGCCAAGGCCGGAAAACCATGGCCTCGGCCTGGAGAGCGGAAAAGACAACACGAAGAGGGCCGACTAACATCACTGCTGCACTTCATAGATTTTGTTTCAGCCCTTTGGAGCGCAAGCGCCTTGCTGACGGTATCACGGAGCATGCCGCATTTCAGCGAGAAGGCTGCTGCAAGCAAGCCCAGCCACAAGCGCCGGCTGCGTCGAGTCATGACCCAGGCTACTGAAGCACCTGGTTTTGCCAGACTGCGGACGGGCACCGTGACTGCACGACCGTGTAAAATTGTGAGCGGCAAACATTTGCGATGCCAAGGGCAAGCAGAATGTGTGATAACATGGGCTTCCTGCCTCGTCAAAACGCATGCCTTTTCACCCCGTCCGCCCCTTGAGAATGAATCAGCATCTGGTGTGTCCGCTAGCGCCTCCCTTCGCAACACCATCCGGCTCGAAAGGATTTGCCTAGTGGCCTTGCCAAGTTCCTCTCAATTTCATGCGTACCACCGACCGGTGCCTTGCAAAATCCTTTCTGCCATGAGGTACGTAACCTGAAGCTGGGGTCTGGCTTTGCTGTAAGCTGCTCCCAGATGGTGCTAGGCATGGTAAAGTCAGCCTTCATTCCTAGCACCTCACTGTACATCGAACGAAGGGAATCTATGCGAATCACGGCCGATTTCTCGCCCGGGGCCAGGTGAAGCTCTTGCTGACTCTCGACCTCCGACTTCTTAAAGGCTTCCGCCCGTTCCGCTCTCGAGGCACAGCTTGTCTATGGCCACCTTGCCGTGCTCTTTCAGCTGCTGTTGTACGAGCTTGAGGCGCCTCTCCTTTCTGCGGATTTCACTGGCTCGCGTGAACTCCTGCAAAGTTGCCTGATATTGGTAGCGGGGCGACCGGTCGCAGTTTTGTGCCACTTCAGACTCGTGGGCCTGCAGCGCCGGCACGCTCACCGCTCCAAGGAGCAAGCCCAGCGCCAATCCTGCGAGGACCCTCGTGGCAGCATGCGCATCGTGAGCAGGGCTGTGCGCGCTCACAGCCGCTGCTTCACATGCCTTCGTGAGAGGTCTTCGGGAAGGAGAGCTTTGACCCCTCCCAGGCGCGATGAAGCCACGGAAGGGCCTGACAGGAATCAGGAGTGCCAGGAGTGCAGCTGCTACAACAGCCAGGAAGCGTCTCATGGCCACGGCACGAACCCTCAAACACTTCAACTACCAGCTACTGTGCTGACACGCGGGAACTGAGAGCCAAGAACCTGTTGCAAAGGCCCATGCACATGCAGCCTTAACGAAAAGCTGGCTGGAATGGCTGGAAACACTGCTTCTTCCATGCGGTTCCTCTGGCAGAAACAGTGCAGCGCCGCACTGGTGGAACGAGTGGAGCCTGGAAATGTAACTCCTACAGTCCTACAGAAGCCTGCAGCAGAGCTGCTGGCTCTTTGGCCCAGATACTTGGTGACCTGGGATTTGGCACAAAGCAAAGCCTGCACTGCCCACAGGCCCCGTTTTCGAGCCCGCGAAGCAGACGGCTGGTAAGCATACTTTTGAATGGATTCATAGCGGAACACGGGCTGTAGGTTCTGCACTGGAGCAGGGTGGCCCCTCGTCTCCCAACACCTTCACCTCACTTTCATGGAGGTGCTCCCGCTGGCTCAACCTTGCACGGCAGAGAAACCTCCTTCATGCAATGAATGCTCATTCTGCCTGCTGCAGCTCTCTCCCCGACCTGTTTTCGCAGCAGCCCGCAATGAGACACCAGAAGTCTGGGACAACAAAGCAACTTTGCCGGTTGCCAGTTCTGGCAGCCCCGCATTGACTTTGAATGCGGGTGGCCACTGTCTGGAGAGTCTGGAGCAGCATGCTTCGTGGCTCTATGCCGTAATGCAACGCACAAACGATGCTGTTGACTTGGGTCAGGTCAGAACATCTCTTCCGAATCATCATCTGCTTCCTGCACGGGCCTGGGCTAGTCGCGATCTTTGTCAGGTCCCCGCTGCAACTTGAAAGCCTAAAAGCAGGCGTCTGCAATCTTCCGACCCCTTCCTGCAATGTGATCTGCCGGGGCGCGCTGCTGCTGCCTTGAGCTGCGTCATTCTGGCTGCAGTGAGCGACTGCCGAGCAATTGACATCCTTGTGGAGGTCTGCGAGGGTCTTTGCGATCTTGAGGGGCTTGCAGGTCGTGGCGGGCTGCCAGGGCTTGCAGATCCCGTGTCACCTTCCACCTGTCGCGGCAGTTCGCAGCTTTCTGTAGACATGTCCCAGAGAAACACAGTCGCAGGCGATGCCTCTGCTTCCAGAAGTTGTAGCAAAGGCTGTGCAGCCAACAGCGATGCGCCTCGATGGTTGCGGGATCACTAGGTCGTACGCCGTACGAGTTTTGGTCCAGGCACGCCCTTTGGAGAGCTCCTCTTCGACCTGAAAGTCGGGAGCGGGTTCGCGACCAGCTACAGTAGCAGCTTTAGTGCGGCCCAGGTCGCAACCTCAAGAGCAGCCAGAGACTCCAGACGTTCCAGCTCCTCTCTTGGTGGACACTCTGGCGATTGACGTGGAGACTGAGAGGTCGGTGTGTGTTGCTCCTCACGCACGGATGCCTCTTTCGTGTCGAGCTCGGCCTATGGCAAGGTGCAGACCACCCGCCCATTCTGCCGTTGCATGCTGCTGCCTCGCGCTGGGCTTGAGCGCTGGCTTTTGCTTCAAGCTGGATCCGAAGAGCCTCAGCAGGAACGGCAGCTTCCGAAAAAAGCTGAAAAGAGCTCAACAGCTCAACCCAGGCACCTCGAGCTCGGAGCTCTGCTTCGCCACTTGCGTTTTTTCCTGCTGCAAGGCCGCGCGCTCGGCATCCAAAGCAGCCTGCAACAAGACTCGCGACTCGCTGCCCGCTACGGCCCGCTACCCGCCGTGATCCGCCGCGCCTTCGTCTCTTGCATTTCCGCGGTCTCACGCTCGAGGTCAGCTCGGCGCCTGGCTAAGGCGAAACACACCGCATCGGAGAGCGCGGAGGGGCGGGGGCGAAGCGCTGTGCCTGGACTCCTCTTCCTGCGCGTCGCCGTTCGGCCCCTGGGCTCCGCTATGCTCCGCTCTCTTTCGCTCTTCCCGCCTGTGGCAGGCGCCGGGCCGGGCCGGGGCCCGGGCGGAGTTCGGCGGCACGTCGCTCGGCTGGGCCGCCGCGAGCGCCTCGAGCTCCGCCTTCTTCGCGTCGAGCTCGGCCTGGGCCAAGGACTCTCGCGGATCAGAAGCTGTGCTTTGGTGCAGGGACGTCCGAGCTATAGCGCCTGCCTGCAAGGCCAAAAGGCGCTCTTCCAGCGCCCGTCTCTCCAAATCTCTTTCGGCCAGGTCCTTGACCCGCTGTGCCTGACACTCTCATCTAGAATCTAGGCATACCAATTTTATCTCCTCGCTTTTCTCTGAGCCCCTTCGGGAGCTTGGCCTTGTGCTGCAGGCTGTTGGACTTCTCAAGGGCCGTGCAAATGCCCTGGGCACGAGCACGACGAGCTAAGACTCAGACGCCGGGAAATCCGAGGTGCACACAAGCTCCTTCTTCACTCGCTCGCTCTCGTCCTTCAGGGCTTGCTGGAGGTGGACCTGGCTCTCGCACTTTCTCCGGCCGAGCATAGCAACCACAGGCAGTACTCCCGGCTGCACCTTTTGAAGACTCAGAGATACCACCCTTGGTCGAGAGAGCGTGTAGCATATCAGAAACAGTTTACATGAGTAGCTCACCGCATGACGGGCTCTCTCCTCTCTCTTGCTTGTGCATGCTTTTGGCATGCATGTGCTTGATATCCCACCACAAGCTATGCTCTTTGCCGAGCGTCTGCTGTTGGAAGTTTGCCACTTGTTTCCTGACGGGTACGCGCATTGCATACTCTTGAAATGCTGCCGCTCAGTGAACTGTATCGTGTTGCTCCTCCAATTCTTAACACGGCAGCCGACGCGTCACAACTCGTCTCCGCAACTTCGGACTGCCGAATGCTGGCAGGATGCCAAGCTTCGGCCATCGGCGGTGCCAGTTTCACTCGGAGTGGCCGCTGCTTTAATGCTGCTCGGAAGTCTTCAGCAGACATCTGGCCCCTTATCTGACACTTGGTGGGAGACAAGCCAAGCTGGCCGAACTGAGTCTGCAGTCTACAGAGTCTACAGTGAGAAGCGCTGAAATGGTCAAGTGGTAAGGACGAGGTGCGCTTCCTGGCCGTTCAACTCAAGAAGCTCGCTTCCCACCAGGATGCCAGCATCAGCAGCCCAGGAGTCCTGACCAGGTCGCTGCATCCCGTTGCTCTGCACAGGGCTGTACCGTGCCTTCTTCACGTTCTTGATGACTAACGGGGCATACTTCCTGCACATGCACGGGGTCCATCGCTCTCCAGGACAATGCCCAACCGGCGGGTTTTCAGGCGTTTCGTGCATGTGCCCGTGTGCTGTCTGCCGTGCCCTGGCACCGCTCCCACAAAGCGCGCAACCATCCACCCCAGTCCACCCCAGTGCCAGTGGGGCTGGTTGGCCGCAGAACTGCACAGAAGTTACTTTACCGGTGCCCTTGCATGCAGTCCCTCTCTTTTTGCTTCTTCCGCACCGGACTTCCGGACTGCGCGCAAAGGAAGCCGCGCGCTCGTTAGCGCTGCTGCACCCCTGAACCACCGCCTTCAAGGCCTGTCGAACGGCTCCCGCACTTTACTGATTCCCCCCCCGGCACTCTGGGAAACACTGCTGGTCACCGTCACAGGATACCATGCATCCTCTCCCTCTCTGATCCGTGATATCTCCATCTCCCCCCTAATCACCCATAAGACAGGGTGCGTTGGCGGCAAATCGACGAAGCCGAAGCCCAGGCTGTCCACGGATTCTTCCACCTTGATAGCAGATGAGGCAGATTCCCGTCTGCGTGAAGACATCAGCTGAAGACATCCGCAAGAAGCTGAAAGCCGAGGGACGACCAGCTCTTTCTCATCGCAATCGCGCACCGAAGACTTGCCGGGCGGCATGACCCAGGATATCACAAGGCACCATGTCAGAAGGCTCTGAGGCAACCGACTTCACAACCCCCTACCGCCGGGTCGGCGGGATGGCACTGGCGACACTGCTGCATTCGCACACGCAACATGTCCGGCTGTGGGGTTATGAAAGGGTAGTGAGCTTCGTCATGCTCTGCTGGGCTCCTTCCGGTTTCTGAGAAGATTGCAAGCTTGCCGAAGAGCCCAAACAGAGCAACGTGTCTATCATAGTGTATTCATGGGGTCGTGGGGAACGACACGTTCTCAAGCAAACCCCTGCCCAGCCCTGGCCGCCTCATGTCGCCCAGCAAGGTCGAGGACAAGAAATTCACGATGTTGTCGCTGCTTCGCAGCTCAGCATGAGCTTTCGTTATGTGTGCTGACTGCGCAAAGCGGTGCCAGCGAAGGAAGCATAGCGACACCATGTTGGCAGTGTCCTCAACAATGGCGTATGAGGCAGATCGGGCAGCGCTGTGCCAAGCCACTCTCCTGCACCTCGAAGGCCGCAACGACAGCATCCCAATCCTGGTGTCGAGACTGAAGATCTGTGCACAGCATCAGTGGCCTGGGACCACGGAATCACGCCCAGATCACAAGTCCCCGACCCGTCGTGCCAGCTTGCGATGCGGACCTTGCACCGCACGGCCGCACTGTCTGAGCACGATGTAGCAGGAAAAAGGAGAATGCAAGAGATGCTCCTTCATTCGAGCTTGTTCCTTTCCCGGTAGCCCTTTGCCATTGCCTTTTCTGCGGTCCGAGCCACCATGATGAAGTTTAGGTGGAGCCTGGCCACGGATCAGCCGACCCAGCAGCTGTGCTCGCCGAACCTCCTCCTGGCAGCTTGCTCGTCCAGTCCTTGCCTCGTGTCAGCTACAGACCCCGCCTTGACAGGGGCTGCAGCTCTTGGGGTTGTCCTCACCGCCGCAGGATGAAATCTCTGAACATGCTAGAATGAGAAACATGGCATGCCTCCTGCTGCCGGATAAATGAATAAAAGTTTCGAACGAAACAGATTCCCGCAAGGGCAGCAGCCATAAACAACGCAGAGAACAGTCGCAGTGGCTCTCTTGCCATTTTTTGGAAATTACACAGTCCCACCGACAAGTGACAGCAGTGAATGCTTTAAACTTCTGACGGACTCGGCAACTGGCGACTGCTCCGATTGAAGTCAAGAGTCGGTGGCGGACAGCACAGGAAAGCCAGCACAGCGGTCCTCAGCTTCCATGCCGTCCAAGATGCAACAGGGACCATGACTAGATCAGCTGGAGGGCACACAAATCACCAGCAGCACAGTGAGAATTGCCGCCACCCAGACCGGCAGCAGGTCTGGCAGGAAGAAGCCTTGCACCTCCGAACTAGGAGCCGCAAGTTTCAAGCCTGGCCACAGGCAGCTGACGCCTGGTTGAAAGCAGCCAGGATGTAAATGAGCTTTCCCAAAACCGAGTGGTAAGTCCCGACATCTTGCCGTTCGTCTCCTCAGCATGAATCGACGGCGTGGTGTCTGCCTCGTTTCAGCTTCTTCCTTGCTGTGTCCCTCATGTCCCTCGGACCTTCCTTCCACTCTTCACCCGTGCCGGCAGTCCTCTTTGAAGAGCGACCAGCTTGGCGGCACCAGAGCAGCTGCATGCAAAAAGCAGCATGAGGACTGCGTAGCCTACGAAGACCTTACGTCGGCGGCAGTGGCAGACAAAATCTGAATACAGATACTCGGTTGCTTGCTTACTACAGACATAACACACGTACAGGCACAGGGCAACTGGACGCAACTGATGCTTCTGGACGACATGATACTGCGGCCTCGGCACATGAAATCTGCTGCTCCATGTTGGCGACAGTCGTGGCTCTGTAGCACAGAGCCTCTTCCAGTACATGGACCTCAGTGCCCGCCCGCCCTGGAAGCCCGGGCTGTGCTCCTCCATATTTTGACAATGCTGCTGGGATGGAGTTGAGTCGAGGCACAAGCACCCCAAAATGGCACAAAGCAGCACCAGCACGCCTTAGTTTACGCTTGAAATCGCTTCAAGACCGTAAAATCCTAAATATGAAGGGATCCCCGCTAGTCTGTCTGCAGGCAATGAACCCAAGGATGCATGCGCAGCATGCCGAAGAAGAGGCTCCATGACAAGGCCACCGGTCCGATCTCTGGTGTAGCTCAGGAGGCCTGCGCATCCGCGCTCGAGAGAGAAGTTGCGAAAAGCCGGAGGTCGCAACGGACGCCTGCCGTAGTCAGCGGAAGGAAAGCCAAAGACATCAGAACAGCATGGCCCAGGACGAGAACCGGTTGACCTCAGCAATGACCGATGAATGCACCGTAGAATTGTGGAAGCAGCGTGATATCGGGCATCGTCCAGCGTCGTCCTCAAAGACCCTGGATACAGGTTGGACACTGATCAAGGCAGCGTTCAGCAGCAGCACGATCACCGCGCCGAAGCTGATCAGAAGCTTTGGCGCGCCAGACCAGCCCTGCAGTGCGACAGAATGCGACAGACATACACGTGATGTGGATGATTCCATGTGGGCCTACATGCTTGATGCTGCCGGCTGCTTGGTCATCCATGTGTCATTGCACTTTAAGGTGGCTCCGAGGAACTTTTCCAGGTCGCGCTTTGGCCTCCAATCGTGCAGCACCTGTGTACAGGCAACGGCAAACGGCGCTTGCTCCCTGCTTGGCAAGGAGGCGTACCTCCAACATGCATTTGGGGTTGCACCTTTGAGGAAAGGCTCTGACAGGTTGGCAGTCGAAGCATCTTGCGAAGTTCTTCTCTGCCGTGCCGGAGCCTGGCCTGCCGAAAGGAGACAACAAGGTGTTGCCAGGCGCATTCTATGTTTGGCGTGACACATACAAGACAGTACTGCAATCATATAGACGATCTCGAGGCATGCATGTACGACAAGGTTCTGTGCCTGTGACTGAAATGACTCGAGTCCGACTCTGCAAGCCTGCAGCATCCAGAAGGAACGGAAACTGGACGTGGAAGTACTGCAGCTTGCGCTCTAGCGCGGCCTTGGTCAAGTACCAACATCTGGTGGAACTTGCCCAGAAACAAACACAGCCTGCATGAGCTCTACAAGCCAGCTTGGCGCAGCTTGGCGGCAGGAAGCCTTAAAGGATCTTCACCAAAAGCCGGGCCAATGAGCTGGCAGTACCAGCCTGTCAAAAAAAAGCCAGTGGAGAGAGAAAAGGGGAGACAGCGAGTGCAAAATTCCACTATACAATCCAGACAGCGAGAGCAATCTAACACGAGATCAATCCCTTTCCACAATCACACAATCACGAACACTTCTTTATGCAACCAGGCAGTCCGTCCAGTCGGTCTTGAGCCAATGCCATTC